>CAODLS011484215.1:0-32395 GCA_948243855.1 Flueggea neowawraea | reverse complement strand
ATTTCAAATGTTTTAATTTGAAATAATTTCCGCACTTAATATTATATATGTTTTGTTTTTAATAAACAAAGTTTATACTTTTATTTGTTTTTCATATTTCTTTAAATATGATATTTGGGTAGAAGTTCTGTACTATGGAGGATTGTGCGGGATGGGCCGGGCTCCCATAGACGGTTCACCTCGTACGCCGGTCATGGTCCCGAGAATGGGTCGTGACAATATCAAACTATGAAAGGTTAACTCAGATTCCGACATCCATTTGATTTTGGGTTGCCATAATGTATTACTAGATACCGCTTGTGGACATTGGTCCTAAGTTTTAGGACAAGGTCCATTGCCAATTTCGAGTGGGCCTATTGGGTCACACACTAAAGCGAGTTGGATCGGATCCCAAATATTCTCTTTTTTGGCAAGTAATTATTAAAATGATTAATTTCATTAATCAGTAATAATTCGGGTTTGATGATTTAAGTCTTAAATATGATATAAGACTTAATCCATTAATATAATGGGCTTTTAATATAAATCACTAATTATTAATATTAAGCATGTTTGGGTATGTTATTATGTGTGACATAATTTCGGCCCATATAGATTAATAGGAGAGTGATTTATTTAAGGATTAATTACCCTGTTACTATCTTGACTACTTTTTCTTACAAACATACTACAATTAATAGCTTTTCTTAATTTTGAACTCACATTTACAATTTTTACCACAATCCATACTTTATATAAACTAATTTTCTATCAAGTCCTCATTTTTTCATTCTTCTCATTCAGTCAATGTCTTTTCTCCCTCCTTTTTACATGTATTCACTTTTCTCTCTCTTCCTCTCTCTCCCTCCTCTCCTCCTCTTTCTGTCAGTCTCCTCTTTTTGCCGCCATTACCTCCTCTTTCCGCCGCCACTTCCTCCTCTTGTCGATTTTCGTCGATCTTAACCTCGTTCGTTGACCTTTCCGTCAATCTTCGCCTCTTTTGTCGATCTTTGCGTCAATCTTTGCCTCGTCCATCGATCTTCGTCAATCTTTCTATCGATCTCCACCTCCGTTGGTCATCTCTTGTGCGGCCAAATCTGGTCATCGCTTGTGGCGGCCAGATCTGGTTACTGCTTGTGGCGGCCAAATTTGGTCGCCACTTGTGGCGACTAGATTTGGCCGCTTGGTCGCATAGGGGTGGCACGGCTAGGGTTTTGAAGGAAACCCTAGTTGCAATTTTATTTTTTTAAAATTTTTGTTATATTATTTTAACAATTAATTTTAAATGTTAATAAAATTTAAAAAGAAAAGGTTAAAATTTGTGAAAATAATTTTTAAAATTTCGTACTATTATTTTAAAATTTATTATTAGGTTGTTTTTAGCTTTTAAAAATGTTTATGTAAAGTAGATTTAAAAAAATTTATGTAAAGTTTATGTGGAGTTGATATTAGGTTGATTTGCGTAACATTGCTCCACTAGACGCTTAGAATACTATGTCAGCGTGCTTAGAACAATTTCAATATTTACTGACTCCAATGGCAAGCCTTCTACGTGCTTAGCATCAATTATGTGTGTGTAGCATTAAACCACTATGTGCATAATGGCTATAATGTACTTAGCTTAACTTTTTACACGTTTTTTTAATCATCACAAGAATAACGTGTGTTGCAAGGATCCAAGATTGCACCTTTGATTTCCTATGTCAGCATGTTACGAATATTCAAATTTGAATTTTGAGGAGCATTATGACGACTATCATTCTTTGTCCTGTAGCACTTCTACGTGCATAGAATTATACTTCTTCAAAGATCCCACCTTTAGCACTCTACATGCGTAGTAGATTCTGCATGCATAGAGATCATTACTCTTAAAGTTAGCACCTTTGCACTTCTACGTGTTTTCCTACACCCTTCTACATGCCACTAAGGATTGTCACACAATTTTCAGGTTAAGGTATCTCCAGCATCTACGTAACGCACCTAGTGAATTTTAGAAAGTTATCCATGCCACTCTACATGCTTAGAATCTTCCAGTAACATGTGTAGAAAAATTCCTTCAATTTTACTGGCATCAGGTCTTGCAAATTTGGCTGCGTAGAATCTAAGATACGTGCATAGGAACTGACTTAGCATGCTTAATGAACGTAAGCACTCAATCTACGTGCGTTGCACTACTCTCTGAGTGTGTGCAGGCAGTTATGTGCTTAGCTAGCTCAGTTCACAGGATCCGTACATTTACACCTCTTTCATGGATGCTTTATGGATATCATCATCAAAACTGAGCTCAACAAGTTTTGGAACTAGTGTTTAAACTTCATTTCTCTTGCATTGGTTGGACTCATCTTGCATGGCTAACATCCAACTTTCACCTTCAAGTGTCCCTTCTATGCTCTTTGGCTCTATTTGTGACATGAAGGCATAATGATTACAAAAGTTATGATGATCTTTTCTTATTCTCATTTCTTCTTCAATGTTTCTAATTACTTGGTCCGAAAGTTGTACTTTTACTCTCTTCCAAGTAAAATATATTTTTCACCTTAAAGAAGAGAAGGCAACTAAAATAAAATAGTCAAAGAAGAAAAACTGATATTAAACCAATAAAAAGATAGAATCGCAGCTAGATGAGGAGCACAAAAATGCTTGAATCAAAAGGCATCACAAAAAATATCAAAAGAGACGAAATAGATAGGATGAAAATGAGGATAATAAGTCAATGAAAGATTTAAATGATATATAAAGAAAACAAATTACTTAAATTTAGTACTTTACACTAGAATTTAAATAATGTTTTTATTATGTTATATTTGTTACTTAAGTTCAATGTCCTCAATTGTTAACATTATAATATTTACACTAATTCAAATTATATTTTTATATTCTGCACAATGAGCGCGATGAATTGTCTATATATAGAGAAATTGGACTTCAACATGAATGCATGCATTGACACAAAAATTATAATTAAAGATACAATGTGTTTGAGAGACAAAGAAGAAACTAAAGGACCCATTGTCAAAAAAAAAGAAAGAAAGAAAGAAAGAAAGAAACTAAAGGACCATTTGTTCCCACAATCCTAGAATGTTTTTTTTTTTCTGTCTTTGTGGATCTTATCTTTGAGGGAGAAGGGCGATAATTTTGGATCACCTTCACTCTTGAAACTCACATTGTATGTGCTACATTTCTATTTATATTATTCTGTTATGAATTTAAAGAATAAGAGGTGATCCGTCATTTTCGTCTGTCTTTATTGTTTAAGAGAAAGTAGGGACAATTTTCCTTGCTTTCCAATGATTACTCAAGTGCTTTCGTTTGTTTTTTCTTCTCTTTCTCATTTTGATAATATTTTCAGTTATTATTTAATTGTCAGTTTAAACTACCATGCTGAAGACAAATTCCTATCGTTTTAGCAAAAGGCCAACCGAAAAATAGTAGATGCATCATCATTTTTTAAATTTCTGTTTCTAGGATCCTGCCCTTGTTTGGAGATTTAAATTTTTTCACATGGGTCACAAATACAGGTCTTGAATAAATCTGAGGTAAGAATGGAAAAGAAGAAATATCCAATAGGGCAAGAGTATTATATTTTGTATGAGGAGGTCGGGCATGGCGTAAGTGCATCAGTGCATCGTGCTTTATGCATACCATTCGATGAGATTGTTGCTATCAAGATTATTGACTTTGAACGTGATGATGTTGATCTGGTAACCTTTCTTCTCTTTTTTCTATTGCTATTGTTACTACCAAGTATGTTATGTTTTATGCATACAATCTAGATAAATGAACGTCATATTTTTAAATTATATTTACAAAATGCGAAATGTACTTGTAATTTGTAAATATATTTAAATTTTCATTCACATTTAAAAAATGTTATTCAAACTCTTTTACACTTTCAACAAAGTCAATGAACTCTAGTTAGGCTATCAATTAAAATCTCATTTACCATGAGCTGCAATCCACTTAGTATCTTTATCTTTATGCCACAATGCAGCCGATGCTTGAAAACGAGAATTAGCCCAAGTGAAAGGGCCACAGCTCGCCATTCCCATTCCCATGGCCAATCAAATTGTGCCTCAAGAACACGATGTAGTGACTGAGGCCTGTATTTAACTTATTAAAACTAAACAAATTACAAGACTAAACTACATGGGCCATTGAGATCGATAGAAGGAAACACTAAGGGTGTCGCCTATCACAATTGGTCACTCTTAAGTGATGGTCTAGGGAGTCTCCGCAGAAATGCATCACTCTGAATTTAGTGAATTCTCAAAATCGTGAGACACTTGGTTATGAGTCCTTATCACCTAAATTTCTCCATACACCTTACAACTATTCGAAGTGAAATTCTTTGCATTCATATTACACTAAGAACTCATAGGATACTATACTACTTAGGCTATCCAAAACTTCTCTTTAACTAAAAATAAGATCACCACCAAACTCTAATACGTTTTCTATTGTAGTCATTGACTTTTAATTTGTTATTCTTTTCGTTGGTGTTAATGTATCATTAAAATTATTAATGAAATCGGAATGTGGCATGCTAGCATACTATTGTCTACATCAATGCTCCATATAACCATTCCTTTAAACATAAACTTTGCGCAATTGTGCCCAAACTATCACCAACAAATCATAATTTACAAACTCGTTACCTGTTTGAAGCCCTAGCATGAATGCATTGTGAATTATCGTGTCAGGTCAACATTCAGTTAATGTGACTTTAAATGGTATTGCAAATGACCAAATTGTTTCAGATGAACATCAAAATATTAAATTTCAACAAATTCATTGGACAACTTACCATAGGTGAGCCACAAATAATGGTTTTTTTATCCTTTCTTTCAAAAAGTTAATTTCTATTCTTTATTTATCTCTTGGCTATCATAGGTAACTTTTAGTTCACATTGACAACACCACACACCATTTTTAAGCCACACACTTACATCTTCTAATAAAGACACAAATCCTTCTCAGCTAATACAATACTATTAAACTGTTCATAGCATTGTCACTTGCACCAATGGCTTCACCTACTCAGCTTGTGTGCCCTCTTATTCTTCAGCCAGCTCTTTTCTCTACTCAACCTTCATATTTTTCTTTTACTTACCCAGAACCTCTATTGTAACTTTCATTATCTATCTTCTCTACCATTGCCCTTCCCTCAGTTGTTTACTCTCTTTACTAGATGAATCCCACTTTTTTTTTTTCACTTTGTGTGCCTCTCCCTCTACCTTTTATCACCACCTCTAGTGGCATCTTCCATTACCTAGGATACATATTTGCTCTGTTTACATCATTTGATCGATTGCCACCACTGATCATGACTTCCACTTCCTTTTCATATCTTTCTTTAATTTATACTTGTCTGTGGAATGTGTTTTTTTATAGTTTGGATTGATGGTTACTGTTTCTTCTTTTATTTTATGTTGCCTTTCTATTTCTATTATTATTTATTTTCCTTTAATAGAAGTGTGATTTTGTGTTGGCCTTGTGGAAGTTTTGTAATGTTAATGCTAATGGTCAATGTTTTGTAATTACAAAAAACAATTATTTGAGAAAAAATATAAAAACATGATAGAAGTTTAATTATACCTTTTTTTCAATCTTTTATATTTATCTTACAATCGTTATAAATAGTAGTTAATATATTATTTGTTTGCACATTCAATAATATTTAATTTATAGCAATGTATAACATAAATTTATTAATCTTTATGGAGATTATTGAGTTATTTTTTTAAAAATTTTGAAAGAGGATAATGTTATCAACAAGGTTGATAAGTTGGGGGAGATGTTTTTATCTATAATAAACCTAACGCGTAAAATTAATTATTAGTTGGTAATTTCTTTCGAACATTTTAAAAAAGGAATAAGACTCTTATTTCAAACCTTATTAATTGTTTGTCTTCTCCCAACAATTTTTCACTTATATTGAGCATATTGATATAGAATCCCAATACTGTTTCACTATTTGGTTGTTTGAACATTTGATCATCCAGAATAACATCTCTCGTGAAGTACAAACAATGATCTTGGTTGACCATCCAAATATTCTCAAATCAAATTGCTCATTTGTCAATGATCATAACTTGTGGGTTGCCATGCCATTCATGGCTGGTGGTTCCTGTCTACACATATTGAAGGCTGCATATCCAGATGGTTTTGAGGAGGCAATTATATCAACCATATTACGTGAGGCATTGAAAGGCTTGGAGTATCTTCATCATCATGGCCATATTCATCGGGATGTTAAAGTAAGTATTTGATCCTTCAATTTTTATTATTATGATATTAATAATCTTAAACTATATATAAAATTTATTGTTTGGTTGATTAATAATCTTAAACTATTATGAAATAAAAATAATATAGTTCTAATAGTAACTATAGTACAACTATAATTAAAACACAATTACTTATTTATTCTTTTACAGACTCTCTAGCATCAAGAATGGGTGCAAAATAACTATAAATCCAAATTTAAAAAAAATTACCTTAATTTTATAGAAGATTTTGGATGATTGGTTATCACAAAAAGAAAGTTGATGGTCAGAATATCTTAGTTGTCAACAAAAGTAAGGCAACAGAGGTAAAATAACTAGATGATGTATAGCTTCCGAAATTTTAAATTTATTTGACACCAAAAGTCATCAAACGAAAATCACAATAAATTGTAAAAAAGAAAAACAACCATGAAAAGTGGAACTTTCAAGCTCCACAAAAACTATAGATTTAATGAAAGATGTCCACACAAAAGAGCATAAGATATAGATTGGTAAAGACTAAATCAGTTTGTATTGAATACTGAAAATGAGGTGAGTTAAAGGTCAGTCATTGTTGGCAATGAAGATATGTGAGCTACCCAATAAGTTTCAATAACTTGAGAAAATTTACTAGAGAGTCCTTAAAGAGATAGTCACTTGATCAGGTATGTGTTATGCGAGGGGCTCTTATATATTGTTTTTCTAAAGTAATTTCACCATAAAATTTGTTAACAGATATAAATATCAGTTAATTATTTTATTCTTTGGTCATTCCGAAGCATGAAACACTCATGTAACTCATTGATCCAAAGTGATGCATGCCCTACAATTCACATCTACAACCAACTGACTTTAATTTCTTTTATTATATGTTTCTTTCAAGGCAGGAAATATTCTCATGGGTGCACGTGGTACAATTAAGTTGGGAGATTTTGGCGTTTCTGCTTGTCTTTACGATTCTAGTGACAGACAACGTATGAGGAATACATTCGTTGGGACGCCTTGTTGGTATATTTTTATTCCAATATATATAAGCAAATATGAACTATGGCTATTAGTCTACTATGGTAACATGCTATTTTCATTTATAGGATGGCTCCCGAGGTCATGGAACAATTACATGGATATGACTTCAAGTTAGTGAAATTCTTTTGTATTCAAAGCGTGATGTTAACTATAACAAGGCTATGAAATGATAACACACATACTGATTTTATGTAGGGCTGACATTTGGTCATTTGGAATAACGGCGTTAGAGCTTGCTCATGGTCATGCACCATTTTCAAAATATCCTCCAATGAAGGTGCATTGATCAGCAATCCATCATCCTATTATATACTAAATGTTTTCCTAAAACAACACAACTATATTTCTCATAAAATTTTTGTCTTAAAAGGTACTACTCATGACTTTGCAAAATGCACCTCCTGGCTTAGATTATGAAAGAGATAAGAAGTTTTCCAAGGTACCGTCTCCTCTTTTAAGCTTATGGAGAGTAGCATTTGAAATTATTTATAACATTTAAAATTATCAATATCAGATTCTTTATTTATTTTTTATTAACATATAATCTCTCAACTTTATAGTTTTATTCATATTTAGTCATTGAATTAAGTATAACAATCAAAATTTCTTTTCATTCTTAATTATTTTAAAAGTTGATTGTCATTAAAAATAATAATTTGAAAATGTCAATAACATAAGGAGAGTTAACAATCATTTTTTCTTACAGTTTAACAGCTAGTAATCAAAAAAACCTTCTTTAGTAACACATAGCACCAAAAACAGAGAATGTTAAAATCTACATGTTTGTTGATTTTCTTTTCACTTTGTTTTAATTGCCAGTCTTTCAAGCAAATGATTGCTAGTTGCTTGGTTAAAGACCCATCAAAGCGACCTTCAGCTAAGAAATTATTGAAGCACCCATTTTTCAAACAAGCTAGGTCAAACGACTACATAGTCCGAACACTTCTTGAGGGATTACCTCCTCTTGGTGATCGTATAAAGGCATTAAAAGTAATTAAGTTTTCAGCAAATGACAATCCACTTTTACGTTCCATTTTGAAATTATTTTTTATGATTATTTAACTCATTCTTATTCAAAATATATATAGATTAAGGAAGAAGATATGCTTGCACAAAAGATGATGCCAGATTTCCAGAAAGAAGAATTATCACAGGTGTGTGTTATATTTTAATGAAGAAATATAAATTCAAACTCTCATAAATAATAATTATAACGTTTAATACAATTTTATATCCATTACAAGTATTTTAGAAAAATAAAAGTTCTTATTTAAGTTCAGACTAATATTTTATTTTGCATCTAGTGCTCTAGCACAAGATACAAATTAAATTAGTGTATTTAGTTCATACTAAGATCAAAATACTTGAAATGAATTATTAAGATAATTTTTTATTGTTTTGTATGCAGTTAGCATGTTTATATTAATATTTTAATAAATAACTTTAAAACGTTACTTTTTTTTTTCAAAACCTAATTTCTTTTTTTATTTTTTTTTATTTTAGAATGAATATAAAAGAGGAATTAGTGGTTGGAACTTCAATCTTGAAGATCTTAAAGCACAAGCTTCCTTGGTATGACTATGGTCTATGTATGTTGTCTCTACTAAACTTTCCACTGTATATGAGAGTCTAGTGGTGATGTTTTTCACTTATGGTTTTAGATACAAGACGTTGAGGACATTACCAGAGAGAATAATTTAGGAGAAAACTCAAATTCATTATCTACACTGGATGAGAAGTACGATCGTCATATGTCAGAACAAAAACAAGTTCTTGAAATGGTAAATATATTAACTCTAGAATCGCATGACAATATGTGTAGGTATATATTTATGGCTTATTACGTAGAGTATCTTTAAACTATAATAACTTAGATCATTAATTTTTTTTATTAATGTCTTAATGTAACAGATGTTTTATATTTATACTACTATTTTGAATATTTTGAGTCCATTACTTCATCAAGTGGTAAATAAAAGTATTTAAATATTAAAATGAAAAAATGAAGAATTATTTTATTTTAAATTTAAATGTGATTAAAATTTTCTTAACAAATTTAAAATTCATTATTTTGACATAAATACTAGTGATGTATAACTTAATAATTAAAAAAACTCTATATAAGAAGTCTATATTTATCATGCTTTTATTGTAATTTTTTATTGTATTTTATTTTTATTTGATCATGAACTTCACAGGAAGATAATGAAGTTATCCCAAACAAACGCATTGCTAATTCTTCAATGGAATCACCTGAATGTAAAACAAAGTAAGTACATGAAATATTTTTGTAGGTTTTGCCCATCTATAACATCATAGTTAGGAAATATAAAGATGTGTTTTGCGTTTTTTTTTCATATTTCACTTATCAAAAAACTAAAAAATAAAGATAAATAAGTCTTGTTGGGTTTTGTTAGTAACGGTTCAAAAATTTCAAAATCTTACAATGAAATCTCAACCAAACTCAAGGAAAAAAAATGAAAATTTCAATTTCAATCAAAACACTATTCAAACATAACGTCATCGAAATGAAAATTATCATAACACCATTTGAAGCAAAACACCATTTCAATTAAAAAATAATTCAAACACTTCCATGCTGTCATTTCAAATCAAATTTTCAACATGTCAAGACTTTGATGTGTGCTTAAATCTGAATATTAAATCCCAAATCTAAAACCAACATCGTAATCTCAATGGTTCAACACAAGAAAAATCCCAAAAATTTAGAAACTCGCCAGCAAAAGATCTCTTTTTCTTTTTAAAGTTAAATATTTGGACTGTAGAAAACATGTTAAGTAGTAAGCTACTAGAAAAGGTGTATTAGAAAGAAGATCAAAACCAGATTAGGAGGTACCAAGAAAGAAGAGCTTGTGTGGTTTGCCTTTCAAAAAGAAAAACGTTTTGTGGAGTTTTTTTTTTCGTGAGAGAATAGAATGCAAAGATAATGACAAAAAATAAAATTTTGAAAAGTGGCATGATAGATTGAAAGAAGCAAATATTGTTGTTTTAGTGTATATAAAGAAAGTTGGGTCTTGATTTTAATAGGATGACACAACTTTAATAACAATCAAAAATTTTATATTTGTTTTATATGATGAACCTTTATTATGCTTGTTCAATAGTGGGTATCAGATTAGAACATAAGTTAGAGGTATTTTTTCTTCTCTAAAATATTTTTAAAAAGACCTACTACTAAAGTTTTAAAAATTAAAAACATTAAGTTGTGCGTTATAAAATATTTAATAAATAAAAATATTAATTAGCCTTTTTTTTATCAGACTTGTTTTACTATAATCTCACTTAAAATATATTAATATATGAGAATTGTTGAACTTAAAAACTTTGAATTTTTTTAAGTGGTACATAAATTAACTTTAGTTTATTCAAATATGTGTTTCCAAATGTTATTGGTTATGCTGGATTAACCATATAACAAGGATATTTATTACTAAATATTAGATGGCAGAAGTATGATGACTCCAGCTTTTCAAGTGCATGGTTTGAGCAATGTCTGTCACAAAATTCATCACTCGATCATGATAGTGTTGTTGAGAATGATGTAGAAAGACCTTCTGAAATTGATGATAAGTCTTTAGAGGCAAATTCATTCCAACAAAAAATGGGAGGCGAACTTGATGGCGTTAATTTCACAGAAAGTACTATTCATCCTTACAAAATAGAAATGTATGATACATTGTTTTATAATAATTAATATTATCTTTTTATACATTTCAATTGAGTAATTATAAAACTATAAATAATTAAATAATTTAATTACATGTTGTGCTCTTAAAGATATGAATATACCATACACAAGATTGATAATAATTTTAAATGTCAACATCTAATTCAATCATCTATATTTTAAAACAATCCAATTCATCCTTATATTTCCTTACTATAAAAAATTATCCTAAAACTGCATATTGTACATTCCATTACCTTATTGGTAGACTCTTTTAATTTATTTAATTTTTTTTTATTTACAGCGGCAAGTTGCAAAATCATTCACATACTAGTTCAGCAAGTAGTGGAACAATATTGAGTTCGGACGGTGATGATGTACTTTCTGAATTAATATCCTCCAAAGAATCTAAAGCATTAGGCATGTGTAAATTTCTCCAGATTTGTAATTCTTTTCACTTTACATGTCTATTTTGTAATTATTTTCTAAATTTTCTATTAAATAATATTAGTCTATTTATTTTAATTATTTAAAGTTGTCTTTTTTAATAAAATATTTTTGTAGGAGTAAATCACGATGAAGTTGATGAAACAAAGACATCGGTTGTTCAACAAAAAGGTCGCTTCAAAGTTACTTCAGAGAATGTTGGTTCAGAGAAGGTAACTTGATCAAATTTCTACTTAATAAAAAAAAACCAACTTAGATCAAATCTCTACAATATTCTAAATTCTATAACCCATCTTTCCTCAATCTATTGTTTGTTTTATACATGATGTAAGCTTATCTTTTCCATGTTAGGTGGTGCAGTCTCCTTTTCTTCAGAAAAGTCACAGCATGCAGGTAAATACTAATTGATAATTGTTCAAGAGGAGAATATCAAAAGGAATAACTTCAATAAATCTCGAAACTACCATTCCTTCTTTAATTGACTTCTAAGAGTTTTAAACTCAGTTGTTGAAGGTATATTACTTTTATATTAGAATATGTATCTATAATATCACGTTGGATGATTGTAGGTACTTAGTCAACATATTGCAATTTCTACGCCACATGCAAACAATGTTACAGTAGCACCGTATACTTCTAGTTGTTCACTATTCCAACTATTGCTTTCAATTCTACAAACGAATATTCTCCAGAGAGTAAGTATTATGAAATAAAATTGTATCTGCAATTCTCATTATATTTGGTAGAATAATCTTATTTATTTCCAAATTTTCATTTTGTCAACAGGATATTATTTTGAATCTATTAAAGCAAGTTTCTACCAATGAACCTACAGGTTTATCTAAAACAATCAATGTTTTATCATCTACGTTTTGTATAACTATTGATTATTATCTCACAAATGAACATTGTTTCTTTTGTAACACTTCATAGTAGATTGTGCAAATGATGGAGCATCAGTATTACACGGGATTCCGCCAGAGAAATCTTTGGTATGTACTCATTGAGGTATTTTATATGGCATAAGATGATCTTGATAAACTTGAGATTATTAATTTGAGATGCATCTTGAGTACAAATATGTTGCCTTCGAAAAATCATGATAAAAATGTTGATAAAACCACAAATGAGATAATTATGGAAAAAAAGAATTAAAATTTGATAAAGCTTGAAAATTATTTTAGTACATGTTTCATATCCTAGCTTTTTTATACCTTCGTGCATAATTTATCATTTATACAATCATGAAATTGAGTATTTTTCATATAACAAAAACTTATTCCTCAATTGAAAAAATAATAGTTAGTTACTTATATCTCCTACTTTAATTGAAATTCAACGTTTTATTAGAAAGCTAACTCCTGCGCATTACTTAGTGCATGACTTTATACGTCAACTTTCCTTCTATTAGATGATACACTTGGCTCTTTCTACTATATCATCTATTTTAATTATTTTCTTCCTTCATCTAACATATCCTGATCTCATATTCTGTATCTTGTCTTATCTCCTCTCAATTAGTAGAGAGACAACAATAATAATTCAATGTTTTGTTAAGGATGGTAACTTAATTGATAAGTATCCATACTTAAAACTATGAAGTCTTGGGTTCAAATATGCGATAGATGGAATTTTTTAGGTTTTTCAAGGATATAGAAATGAGTTTTCCTTTGTGACGCCTATGATCTATAAAAAATAAATTCAACATTATAAATACATACACACATATACTACAATTAACTAATCAACATCATATTAAAGCACTAGAATTTGATTAACTAAACTCTAAAAAAATATAAAAACAAAATCCAGAAAAAAATAGGACCGATTAATTTACGAACTTTCTATATATCAACCGCCTTGTAAGGTATGTTTATGTATTATATATAAGCACTGGTATAAATGAATTGTATAGAATTTTATGAAATTTCTTTTTTCAAGCATAAATTCTTATTTATGGCATGTCTTCTTAGAATTTGTAAGAGAGAGAATTCTAAGTTTTTTTAGCATTGTATCTCAGACCTAAACAAGAGAGTAATCTATATAAGAGACACATAATTTCTAAATAATTTTTTATTTCTCTTTATTTAGACAAAATTACCCTTTACATGCATACTCATTTTATCATCCAATAATGACAATTGTATTTAATACAAAAAACATAAAATTATTTATCATTACTTATTTAAATACTATTTTCTATTAAAAATGAGCAATAAAAAATTTAACAGATACAACAAACATACTACTTCAACTAATATATGTGTAACATGAAATGCAATATGAGTCTGTTTGAAACTTATTACATTATGTTAATTTAGATGGTAAGAAGTTAATATAATAAAAATAACTAAATATTATTGTCTATAAAACCTAATAATGGATCTTAATAAGTTAATAGTCTATTACATGAAATACAACTGGAGGAGATGCAACCATTTGTACATGTATTATTCGAGGAAATGCTAATTCACAAAAATTTCCATTACGACTTCAATTTAATGTACATATTTTGCCAAAAAAAAATTAATATCTATTTTGGAATTCGCAGCTTGAAGCAGCCCATGAAAAGGAGATGGAATTAATTAATGAAAAAACAGATCTACAGTGGAGGTACTTCTCTAAATTGTACCTATGTATGTTTTTCTATAAATGATTTATTTTAGCTTTTTGCAGACATGAATTACTAAAATACAAATCAAATCAGTAATCTTTTAACTGAATGTATAACACTTATGTTTGTAAATAATTATCACGAATATATTCTCTTTAAACTATTATTAATTTTCTTTTGTCATTAAATTGTTAAATTTTTTAAATTCTACTCAATTAAGTCAAGAATTAGTAGCTATTCATAATAATGATTTAACTATAAAAAGGTTGGTCACATTTAACATGATTAATAATTTGTTTCGTTAGTAATATCTTAAGAAGTGATTATTCATACTTACTACTAGAAAACATTGAGATCACATTCTACGCATTAATTTACATTTTTCTAATCAATTATTTCTGTTGTGTTCAGACTTATATGTGCCCAAGAAGAACTTCAAAAATATAAAACGGATAATGCTAAGGTTATTTTTCTACCTTATACTAACAAGACTAATTCTTGTGGTTTCGATGAATTGTAAAACGTTTGGCATATAATTTTCAGGTTTGATCACACACTTCAATGATAAGTTTTATGATCCATCAACGGGGCTGTGATTGACATACAGGTGGAATCGAACCGGTGGTCCGCCCAAGGCCACACTAGACTCTTTACTAATGGCCATGTGTTTAATAGATTGGGTGAATGTTCATACAAGAACATAAATAATTCAAATGGATATCATGTCAAAATACTTATACGGACCTCGGCACATGTATAGAATATAGTAAAATGTATTCTTATAGAGTTAACAGATAATAAAGAATGTTTCAATTATATAAATTAACATTGACCGTATAACAAACGGAGTCCCCTCGTGATTGCCAGAAAAAAAAACTATTTACTTGATCATATTTTAAGTCCCTCATGCTCACTATATGCTGATCATTTGTCCAGAAAAGCAGGAACCTTGTTCCTGGCAGCTATACAGTTCACGTATACGTAGACCTATGTGTGTGCTATCACCAATTTTGATAGCTAGCTGTCTAATTAGTGATGTCAAAGGATGCGTTCGCCCGCAGCTAGGCCGTCACGATCCACCTGGGGTTGCGATTGGTGTATGGACCTAATTGAACCTAAAGAATCCAACCCAGCCCGTACGAATCGAACATCATTTGGTCATTAGTAATCGACTATGCATTAGCCAACTATAGAGGCTAAGTTACGAATTATAACCTAATCGTGATTGATCCTGCTACCACTCCCTACTCAAGTAAAATTTATTTAATAATACAATGAGACAAGTCAATTCACTCTAACGTGCATAACATACGTTTTGAGGTCCATTATCGAATTCTCAAGATATAACTTTCATGTGAGACGTGCTTGACCATGCTGATCGATCACCCCAAATTCGTAAGAGAATCCTTTATCGAGAGTTTCTCTCTTCTTTTGTCATAAAGAGGCAAATGCTCTCGTGTGTCTTAGAATTTATATTCTCTTTATTCTCAAATATTCTTACTTGATACTATGCTAACCTCACTAACTATGCTGTTTATTACCCTAATCTTGCTTATCATCTATTTCTTGTTTAGTCAAATCGTTCATTCACTTTTTATGATGTGTGTATTTTCAGTAACAACTTGACTGTAAATCTAATTTGCGATTAAGCTAAAGCATGAATAGTCCTTATTCTTGGCATTTTATTATTTTTCCACTCCTATTTCTTTAATCTTTTTAGATTAATTTGCGTTTTTGTTATGGACCTAGTGACCTAGGTGTATATTGAAGGAAGTTATAGTACTTCTTGTCAAGGTCCTTCATGAGGGACACATCATTCACTCCTCCGTTATCTGCTAGACTGCAAGGACTATCCTAGTAATAGGTAAGGTGGAATTCACCATAGCAATACGGTCGACTAATACTGTATGGGTCTCTCCCCATTTTGGGCAGTGTCATGCTCCCAATAGAGAACATAACATATGTGTATGGTTAAGACAATCATAGAAGTAACATCCATCAAATAGCATCCGACACTCGCTAATGTGATGTTTGTCGCTAGCAGTACAATATGGCTTCTAGTTTGAGTGAGTTTTTGACCTCAGCTCGAATAAGAGGAAGATCCTATCCATCTTGGATTTGAGCTAGAAAATCCATCTTTATTACTACAACCTCTTGACACCCGAGATAGAGCCAAGTACTCTTTACAGTTCCTGGTTCTACCATTGGATTCTCTACGACCAAATGCAAATCCTTTCTTTTCTATATTGCCAACTTCTCCACCCTAATTGCTAGAACTGTCAGTTTAGAAAATGTCTCAAGATTAGATGCAGTCAACTTGCAGCAAATATTATAAGAAAGCCCTTCCTCAAAACACTGACACTTTTCTTGTTCGGTGGCTACTAATTTTGTTGCATATGTTGACAACTATATAAATTTCAACTCGTACTTAGCAATTGGTAAGTTATTCTGCTTCAACTCTATCAATTCGTGATGCTTCTTATTTTGAACAAAGCTGGCATATATTTATTATGAAATTCCCAAATAAATCATCCCAATATAACATTGGTAGTTGAACCAACAAATGTGGAACTGTCTTCCACCAATTATATAAATCACCTAAAAGCAAGAGCACTACATAATCAAACTTCTAATTTGGGATGCATTGCATCAAATTAAACACTCTTTGTGTTCTTTCTAACTAAGACTCTAACTCTATAGGATCAGTTACCTAAGAGATAGTGTAATTCCAAGTTTCCTCTGTTTTTTGAAACAACATTCCGTTGGAATCGAGGGAGGACCATGTACTTCCTGATCAATATTTTGATGCAATACATGTGCATCTTTGTTCTTATCATCATGTGGTGCATATGATGCCTCTACAAAGTGTCAGTCAGTGAATCTCTCTTTCCTGGATTGATCACGATCGTAATTGGGATTTTCCAGTACCATAACTCTACATATAAAAATGTTATGTCAAATACCATATAAGTTATGCAATGCAAATAAGATACATGTATGAATGCCCTTACCCTGTTTTTATACCAATGAATGCAACACACACACTCATATAGTACGTAATCATATAATTCACACTTATAACTATATTTATATATTTACTGAACAATTTACAACAAGAAATTAACAGATAGAACAAAAGCATTCATGAGCATTAAAAGTCTATCATATAATACAAGATAAGTCTTGTAAGCAAAACTACTATGCATGATGATATATGAGGGTCTCATCCTTAAACCTTATTTGCATAAGTGGCAAGGAAAGAGAGTGATCACAACATCTTGACCTCTGACTTGTCGATGTATGCAGAAGCATGCAACTTAGCTCAAAAGCTAACTAGCTAATACTTAGAATTTTTTTTTTGCATTTTATATAAGTAGCAACTTAATGGGGAAACCCAAAAAATAACAAAGAATAGATAAATATATTAAACATAAAAAGACAGTCTGATAAAGAAACCAATATCTAAATAAAATAGGCATGCAATGCAAGTACATTTATTTGGTTATGACCCAATATATTAAGTATTGCATCGAGTTTTCAATATAATAGATATCAAGAATCTTTCCAAGGACCAATAGAACAGACCTAAAAGCCTAGCCAATATCCAATAGGGACCCATATGCCTAATCACATAAATTATTGGTCAGTCCAATGTATGGTAGAATAGATTCCAAAGAAGGCTCCTACGAATTTTATCTTTCAAAACACTTAATTCTATCTACCTTCTCATAGAACTAATATTTCCAATAGAATTTCAAATACTTGGACATATCAACCATACTATTCATTTTAAGCCACATGGAATTAGATGTCGAACTTATACATAAATATAGCTCAACAACATTTCCCCAAACTCATGCATTGTGTCCTCCATATCATCATCAATATTCAAGCACATTTAAGTATATCATATAAATAAATTTTGAGAAACAGCAAATACCAACTATTCTAAATATCTCATGTAAACCCATAACAATATCATTATATCAAGCAATATACAATATAGCACATAATCCACAAAATGGGTTCCACCCACAAAACTAGGCAAAGTGACGTCCTTTGCTCACCTATTGGGCCTCCTCACTGCCTTTCTCTCCTATTGCACATATTCACACAATTTCCTTAATACATAATATATATGCACCCTTATATGCATGCAATGTTAATATGATTCTTGTTTTGATGTCAATACTGCCAATATGTATTTATGATTTCCTTTTTTTTCCACTGTAGATAAATTGCAATGTAAAGAATGAGTATTTTTATTCAGTGGTCTAACAAATTCTGCAATATTCTTGAGGTTCAAATTGTGCAATAATCCGAAACAGAATCATTCAAATACTCATCAATCCAAAATACATAATAGCTTATCTAAAATAGAAAGGTCTATTCGTTCTCTTAATCCTTAAAGCAATTGCACCACTAGATCTTCTCGCTCCTTATTTAGGCTTCAATTCTAGCATGCAAATTGTTCCTATTATGTACATCTTTAGGGTGTCCATTAGCCACATCCACAATTCTCAAGCCTTCGTAAAGTTGCGTCTGCCCTTCGTGCTGACCAATTTGATTGTTTATAGACCTTATTTAGTTATTAATTTCATCAAGTTTATTGGTAACATACTTTATACTTTTTTTTTGAATTAGATTTGATGGAAACACCTCCATTTATCGAGTAGGAGCATAAATCTTCAATGACAAAATTAATAATATTATTCCTTGAAACCTACATGAATATTATAAATTTCCACTATAAGCACTTTCCCCTCAAGGACTCCTTTGAATACTTCACCAAATCTGCCAAAGCCAAAAGTTTTAGGGAATTCTTTATTGAATCGTGGGTAATCAACATCAAGATTCTTCTATATTTTGATGATGAACAAAATGTGAAAAAGTCAAAATAGTCATTTACACATAAGGATTGGAGTTGAGCACGTAAGAAGGCTCGAAGTTGCAAACAAGTCACTGGAACTCGATTTACGTATGCAAGAATGGGAGTTACATACGTAAGTATGCATCAATTTGAAAACAGAAGCTACTAAATCATTATGGATCAAGTGTTATGTATGTTAAGGTTGAGTTACGTGCATAATAAGCTTGTTACGTACACAAGGAAAATGTGTACGTATGTAATGAATAAAGAAAAAAATATCTTTCAAATGTTGAAGAAGATTTGAATGCAATGATCGAATTCCATTCATTATGTGTGCAATACGAAGTGTTATGTACATAACATATGATTAATGTACTTAAGGATTTTTGTTACATATGTTAGAGGCTTCTAAACAGTATGAACAACAGTAATTGCACTCCAATGGTTAATATAAAAACTCCAACGGTCATATGACATAGAATGACTATAAATACATCAAGAAAAGACAGATAAATGGTTGAAGAACATATGGCCTCATTGTGTTAAATCTCTTATCAACAAAAAAAATCAAAAACACCAAGATCAAGCTAGAGACAAGATCAAAAGCATCAAGTTCATGCACTCAACTCTAGCATAGTTTTTTATTCTTTTTATTTCTTCTGTATACACTTCGAGAGTGGGAAATGTTAGTTGTGAACCAAAGAAAATAACGTTGTAAGGGGTTTAAAGGTGTGAGCCTTGAGAGAAATCAACCTTTGTTAGGCTTATAGGTATGAGCCGAAATCAACCTTGAGTGAGGCTTTAGAGGTGTGAGCTGGGAATGAACGTTGTAATTGGCCTTATTGGATTGAGAAAGAATCAATCATTGATATAGTAAATTTGAGAAAATCCTAAGCGAGTAACTTAAGTAGTGGAGGCATGCAGGGTTGGCTGAACCAATATAGATCATTGTGTCTTTTCTTCTATACTCTCTTAACTCCACTAAGTGCCAAAAAATTCTCCAATAAGTAGTATCAGAGCCAAGTATCCACCCGAGAAGCCTTAACATCCTTAGAGCAAAGATCCCCATCAAAGAAAATAGAGTTCGATCATTTCTTCACATTCAAAGCCGACACTTTCCTTACTCATCCACCTCGCTTTGATAGTTTCAACTATTTGCTATGGAAAAATCTCATGCCAACCTTCATCAAAGCATAAGATAGAACTCTGGAAGGTAATTTCTTTTAGCCCCCAAATCATTAGAAATCGTGATGGCTCTTTGAAGAATGAGGAAAAGTATACAAATGCCAATTGGAAGAATGAGAGGATAAATGCTTAAGTAATGAAAATACTCATGTGTGGCTTGACACTTGAAGAAATTAGAAGAGTTTCAAGTTGTATAAGTGCTCAAGAAATTTGGAAATCCTTGAAGGTAACATATAAAGGCACTTCCCAAGTCAAGGAAACCAAGATAAACATCCTCGAACATAAGGTTGAACTATTCTCAATCAAGGAAGATGAGTCCATCACAAATGCTATCAATAGATTTACAAAGATCACAAATGGGCTAGAGGCATTGGGGAAGAAGATTGTAGAGAAAGACAAAGTGAAGAAATTAAAGACATGGGATTCACAAGTAACGACGATAATGGAAACCAAGGATCTCAACACCTTGGACTTTAATGCACTCATAGGATCCCTCATAAAACATGAGATCATTCTAAAATTAAAGGGGAGAATTCCAAAGGAAGAGAAAGCTTTGAATGCAAAATTATACATTCCAAGTTAAGACGAGAGTGAAGGAGAATCAAGCTTGGATGAAGAAGAAGATGAAGAATTAGAGTATTACTCCAAAAGGTGTGCCAAAGATGAAAAATTGATAAGAAACAAAATGAAGGAACGAGAAAAGAGGGAGAAATTGAAGGAGAAGAAGAATAAAAAGAAGAGGAGAGATTATTATTGTTCCTCGAGTGATGATGGTGATCCACCGATATATGTGTGCCTATCGGCACATTAGGTAATCCTAACTCTTAATCTTTTAATTTTGATGCATTTCATTTCTTGTGGATTGTTTATATTTGCATGATTTTGAAAAGACCTAATACATGTGAACCCCCTTGAACTTGTATTGCACATGTAATTTCCCCCCTGAACTTCACGATTGTTATGGACCGCCTCTAACTTGCAAAAACGACATCATGTTACCCCTAAAACTTTGAAAACGTGACGGTTTAACACAAAGCTAAAGCGGTTGTCTCCCATTCTTGTGACATGGATTGTTAATAACAACGTGGAAAATAAGCGACGAGCCACGTCAGATATAGTTGTCCAAGCAAGCTAGTAGACGTGGACTATAAAAGCCCCAAATTTTACCATTAAACCTACCCAACCAAAACCCAGCTATTGAACCATTAAACCCACCTAACAAAAACCAACCGTTCTTTATACTCACTTTACAAAGCCTAGTAGACCAACTTCGTCTCTTCGTCTTCTCTCTCTCCCTCCCCGATTTGCCTCTCTTTATTCCTCTCAATTTATCGCTCCATCTCAATACCACTCTCTCCCTCTAAAATACCCATCGGTCTCATCGTTTGGCTCGTAAAGGTGGAGTAAAGAGAATCAATGGTTGATCTACGAATAGACTCGTGGCATGTTGAAGATTTTGTTGGAGAATGTGATCGCGGTGCTGTGACTAACACCAAACATGCTAAGAGGAAGACAATGACTTCTATGGATGTGGTTTATGCTCTTAGTGTGAAGGAAATAGAGAAATTTAGATTTTTTTAGTTTAAATTGACATAACAGAATTAGGATTATGTTTAGGAATTCATTTGCAGTTTGTTCTTAGTGTAAAAGAAGCTCGAAAGAAAGAGAGAGAGAGAGAGATGAAAGTTGAAAGGGACAAATATAGAGAGACAGAGGTTAGAAGCAACAATTGAGAAGGCTGGGGTTTTTGGATTAGGTTTTGTGGCTTGATAGAAAAATGGTTAGATGAGGGTTGGGTCTACCGAACCCAATTCAATTTATTGATGTTTGTTGGATGACATGGCAATTTAATTGAAAAGTTGGCTTTACTTCAGCAACATTGAACATCTCCAATGCCTCACAATGTGTCCATTGACTTGCCCTACCACCTTAAAGCCTCGTCATCGTAGTCGGTGTTAAAAAATCATGTTTTCAAAGTTTAAGAGGTAACATGATTCATTTTTTCAAGTTGAAGGGGGATCGTAAGCGATAGCAAAGTTCAGGCGGATTCTCATGTATTGGGCCATTTTGGAAATGTTGATGACTTGTAAGTTGTTTGATTTGGACATAATTTTGAAATTAATAGGAGAAGATGTTTTTGAAAATATGCACAAATTGTTTTTGATAAAGCGAGTGTAATCTTGCTTATATTTAGCCTTTTTTATGACAACAAAAAAAGGGAGAGAACTAGATGAATTTGACATGAAAAGGGTAAAAAATTTTAAAATTTTAAAATTTTAAAATTGATCATACATTGTTTTGCATAATACTAACCCCATGACAAGAATGAACCTCTTGATCAAAGTTGTTGTTCTTCATGTAGTAATTGAAAGTTTTGTTACTATTAAAAAGGGCGAGATTGTTGGATCATGAGTTATCAACATTAATATCCTTATATGTTTTGATGATGAACAAAATGTGAAAAAAAGTCAAAATATCCATGTTACACATGCAAGGATTGGAGTTAGGCATGTAAGAAGGCTCGGAGTTGCAAAAGAAGTCACTGGAACTTGATTTATATATGCAAGCTTCTGATTACGTACACAAAAATTGGAGTTACATACGTAAGGTTTTGGTAACATATGTAACTATGCATCAATATGAAAATAGAAGCTACTAGATCATTCTAGATCAAGTGTTACGTAAGTTAAGGTTGAGTTACATGCGCAATAAGCTTGTTACGTACGCAAGGAATATCTGTATTTACGTAATGAAAAAAGACAAAACAAAGATCTTTCAAATGTTGAAGAAGATTAAAATGCGACGGTCGGATTCCATGCATTACGTATGCAATACAAAGTGTTACGTATAACACATGATTAACGTAGATAAGGATGCTTTGTTACATACGTTAGAAGCTTCTAGACAGTATGAACAGTATTAATTGCACTCCAACTGCTAGTACAACAACTCCAATGGTCATATAGCATATAATGTCTATAAATTCATCAAGAAAAGGTAGAGATAAAAACACTCGGAGTCCAAAAGTGATGCAGTGTTCTCAATGTGTCCTCTAAGCTCATAGAAGAAAGCTTAAGCACGTAAATTGGATTCTAAGCACGTAAAGGAAAGCTTAAGCTTGTAAATTGGATGATGTCAGCATTGTACAACATTTGGATTTACTCCACAATGGTTATATTATTGATTCCAATGGTCACAAACTCCAAAGAGGCTATAAATAGACATCTCCAACATCAAATACTGTGAGGTATTCCTTGTTTTGTTTACTTGGAAAATCAAGAGAGCGTAGGTTTCCTAATTTGTTTCCTGCAAAAACTAGAAGTTGTAAAGGTTTCTTTGTGATCTTTGAAAATAAGAGAAATTGTAAACGGTTTTCCTCTACCTGGAAGTGAGGAGATAGTGGATTGAAATTCTCTAGGGATTCTTGAAGAATGGACGTAGGTCAAGGATGACCAAATCATTGTAAATCATATTTTTTTTTCTCTTCCCTCACTCTCTCTACTTTACTTTATATTTGATTTATATTGTTTGTGAATTGAAAAATTGATTGCTTCGGCATTTGACTTTGATTTTAGTTGAAATGAACTTTACTACTTGCTTTAGTTTGTAAAAGTTTTCAACAAAGTTTTTAAATCTATAAAACTCCAATTCACTCCCATCTTGGAATGTCATTCTTGGGACCAACACACTTATCCTCTGTGATTTCACTAAGTCTATCGCTAGCATCCTTCAAACTTTTTAATTTGAACTAGATTTGATGTATACATTGTTGGAGAATTTCAGTCTACACTTTGGATAATGAAAGCAACTTGAAATGAAATAGAGAAATTAACACCAAGAATTTAGAGTGGTTCGACCAACTTGATGTCTATATCCACTACCTAAGTCTCACAACTTAGGATTTCCACTATAACAGTGATTGATTGCGGCTCAATCTAACAAAGTCAATTCATGATATTGATTCCGGCTCAACACCACTAAGGCCTACACAATGTTGTTTTCCTTAGGTTCACAACAAACCTCTACAATGTTGTTTTCGATAGGCTTATAACACACCTAACTTACACTCTCAAAGTGTATACAAAAGGATTACAAAAGATGAAGCTCTATGCTAGAGTTGAATATTTAAGTTTGATGCTTGAACTTTGATCTCTAGCTTGATTTGATGTTTTCTTGGTTGGAATTGATATGAAATTTGGCTCAATGAATTCTAATGTTGTTCAACACGTTTTTGGCATTCTTTTCATGTATTTATAGCATTTAATGCCATATAACCGTTGCTTTAAAGAATATAGTTGTTGGAGTACAATTATAGTCGTTACAGCGTTCTGGACCAATGTGTTACTCAAGTGAAACCATCTCCTTACTTGAGTGATCTGATGCATTGCTTACTCGAGTGAGACTATTAAAACCGCATCACCTTGAAATCTTCTTTACTCAGGCGATGCTTCACTTTGCTCGAGTTATCTAATACATGGATTACTCGAGTGATACTTTATTTGTTACTCGAGTGAGTGGCTTCAGCCCGTAGCCCATTCTTATGTTGTTCTTGCATTATTCAATTGATTATATGGCTTACTCGAGTGAAATATTATGGGCGTAAATGTTACTCGAGTGAATTTTCTACTTACTCGAGTGAGGCTTTGACAACATTATTTTGTTTATCATCAAAACATAAAAAGAATCTTAATGTTGATCACCAATGATCTAACAATCTCCCCCTTTTTGATGACGACAAAACTTTGAAGAATTAATGCTCTACATCAAAGGCAACAACATTGATCAAGGATTCTATCATTGTCATTTGATCAGTATCATGCAAGAGTGAATGCAAAACCATTTTAAATTTTCTACCCCTTTCAAATAAATATAACATATTCAACATTTTAAATTTTTTCTACCCTTTTCAAATAAACATAATATATTCAACATTCTCCCCCTTTTTGTAATCATCAAAAAGATTAAGCAATTAAGCAATAATAAAAAATATTCACTCCCCTTTTCAAAAATAATTTGTGCATATATAAAAATAGTAATCTCTCCCCCTATTTGTTTCAAACCAATGAACATATTTAAATCAACACATTCAAGAATCATGAAAATAACAATAATCAAACAAGAAGTAAAAATGCATGAAAAATGAAAAGAGTGAAATTTTAAGAGTACCTACTATGCCGAAAAGTATACATTTGCCGATGTATCTCCATCATCACTTGATGAAGAATAACTATAACCTTTTCGTTAATGCCTATGACCGTTGCTTTATCTATATAATTATAGTACAAAAAATGGGAAAGAAAAAGAATTAAACTTATCTAATAAGTCTTCTCCCACAGGTTGAGGATACTTAAAACCTTTCTAGGCACTTTCAGAAAGAAAAAGAATATTATATAGAATCCATTAACGCAGTATATTTTGAGCAAACTTGTAATTACATTAAAATTAAAAAAAAAATGAGAAGAAGAAGAAGAAACTTTTTGTATTAATAAATTTTGCAAAGCCAAAACCACCGAGGCACAGGCAATTTATTTAATCATGCAAGTTACGTTGTTGTGCTCACATTCAAATATTAGAAAAAAAAATGTTTTGGACTCATTTGTTTTTAGAATCCAGTAGTTTAAAGAGGACATTCCTATAAAAACAAAAAGTGTTTTAGCAGCATACGGCTTAGGGTTCTTAGAATAACAGTTGTTTGATGTTAACCTTATCGTGGATGGATCATCTAAACCAATTAGGAAAGTCACTACATCAAAAGAGTGTAGCTTTGACCTAAAAACCAAGATTAGATAATAAATCTTTTTATAAACAATTATATTATTTTCTTTCTGAAGTAATGTGGAATCATCTTGTCAAAAAAAAAATGGACATATTAATTGCAGTTCGAAACAAAACTATCCTCTTCCGGTTTCTCAAAGATAAAAAATGAGATATGCATAAACAATGCATCGATTGCACAAATATAAAATATGCATGAGATCGAGCAAGATTACAATTACAAGAAATTCAGTCAAAATAATGGAAAATTATCATCTAAGAATATTGTATTTGTACCTGCCATTTTCCATGTTTAAAAAATGATGACACATTTAGGTTTCGATGCTTTTCTTCACTTACAATAAGGATACCTTTTTTTGGCAGCCAATTAGATTGTCATCTTCAATTTGAAACAAAAAGAATCAAATGAAAAATAACTACATCGAATGGCAACTTGGTAAAAAATCCAAGACTGAAATCACTTGTATGTGATTAAAATAACAAGCCAAAATAAAGCCATTATTCTGCCCCAACACCATTAATCAACTTCTCAATTCAAAAATAGTCGGTAAAAGCAATGACAAAGCCAGAATTTAGCCAAGATAGGATCATTCTTAGAATGACAAGATGAGAAATAAAATAGAGTAGGTAGGTATAGTCAATGAGGATACCCTAAAAATTTGCGGAACTAACCCCACCTAGCTCCGCCATTATGCATGTCTTCTATTATGAGACTAGAAAAACTAACGAGTCAACAAGGAATGAAGCAATTCTAAACCCATTTAAAAGACCTATTTTCCCCCTTCAATCGAAGCTTACAACTACTAGTGGCAAATCTATAAAATTTGAAGAAGCCAGATCAAAATTAACACTACATGATTTGAAAATAAAATTACAAAAATATATTAGACTTGGTTCTTCTCAAGTATTTAAGCTTCATTTACTTGCGTATCCACGAGCTTCCACGGACTATAGGAAGCTTCAAAAGTTATGAACTGTGGTTATCCAAACTTTCCTTCTCAGAGAACTGCCGCTTGACGTTTTGGACATTCAACAACTGAGGCATCTCGAGATTAACAACTCTAGTGTCTATTATCCCGAAGTTTGAGTCCCAGGGAAGATTGGATTGATGCTGAACCTTATTTTTCTTCTTCCCTTGAAAAGATTCCCACTTTGCTAAACGTTTGTCGACAACAGTAGCACACAATTAACGGCCGATAACTATTTCCATCTTTAGAATTACTCTTAATTTCCATCTAAATTTGGACAAGAGAAGACTAGTTTCCTTCTCAGTTTCTCGTCGAGTCAAACTTTTTTTTTTGGTAAATTCGTTGAGTCAAACATTGATATATTTGTCGTGGGGAAAACATTGCAAATATCTGTAATGAATCAGTTATCATCCAAACCATAAATCAGACAAACTAGTGCGAGAAACATAAAATTTCAAGAAACATGAAACTTCACATGTTTTTTCGCATTTCCTCCTCCTATAAATTGGCCATTAGTTCTTCATAATATTGAAAAAAAAATTCAACTAATTTTCTCTACTCAACAATTCAACAACAGAAATAAATGAACAAACAAATTATTTTATACATAACCATTGCGACCCTTTTTGTGGTCACCACCGTCAACTGTGACGATGCAACACCAATCCCACCCAATGCAGCTGAAGTAACTTCTTAGTTCAAATCAAACGTCAAGCCATTTGTTACCCGTAAAGGCGCACTCGACGCCTCATGTGAAGCAACTGAAGCCACTCCTAAAACCATCAGGGTCAAGAAAGACGATATAACACCTCACCCATTCCGACTAGGTTTTCTATAGCATTTTGTTCAATTCTGATTCAATATTTGGAAGTTTGAGATGATGTTTGGATGTTTGATGATGGTTAGCAGATGTATTTTCAAGGGTTTAGGTGTTGGAAAGCCCCAAGAATGATTCGACGTGCGTGCGGAAGCGAAGGAAGTCAAGGAATGTTGTTACGTACGTTGCCAATCTCAAAACGTACATTATCTGGGATTGTGCAAGATGTATGCCTTGCTTGGTGAAATGTATGTTGTTTATCCATAAGGTACGTTGTGGCTTCCGCGACGTACGTTGATCATGATTTTTGTGAACAAAAGCTACTGATGAAATTTTGAGCAGCACAATGTGTGTTGTGAGTTTGAAGATGTATGTTGGGTGTCCAAAACGTACATTATGAAGTAACATGACTTACATTGCCTTTGTAAATCAATGAAACGGTGCGTTTTGGTGAGAGGCACATTAAATACCACTCACCTGACCCTACTTCATTCATTTACTCTTTCAACCACCAAAATCACTCTCAAATCCGTCTCTCTTCATCTCCCATTGCCTCTCATTGTTCCCTTTTGATTTGTTGAGGTAAGAGCACGCCCCTAATCCCTTCCCTTTTCCATTTTCATGCTTGATTCATGTTTTGATTTATTGAATGTGTGGGTGACGGTTTGAACTTAGGGTTCGGATTTTAATTGTTTTTGATAAAATATGAGTTGAAGAATGTTAGATCATGATAGATAAAGGTTAGAAATACATAGATTTAGTTTGAGGTTTGGAGATTTTGGTTGAAATTCAAATGGGTTAGGTTTGGAAGAACAATATTGTGTTGTTTGATGATTTGTTGTTTATTTGGTGAAATTGATGATTGATTTATGCATTGGAGTATGTTTTGAAGTGATTAGGGTAAGTTGGAATGTTGGATATCGGATTGTACGAATTATGTGGCATTTTTTAATAAATTTCTATCGCAATGACTAGATTGCAAATTTTTAAAAGTTTGAGGTCTAATTTATAATTTTAGAATACCTTGAGGACTAATCTATAATTTTCAAAAATTTTGGGGACTAATTTGTAATTTTTTGATGTCTTTCGAACTAAAGTGTAATTTTGCAAAAGTTGAGGGAGTAGATCGTGATTTTATGAAATATTTAATTTTTAAGACGAGAGTGTTAGATCTTCGATCGAAAGGGTTTTTGACAACGTCGAGGGTTTGGGTCTGTATTTGCATTCATGCATCTCTATATTGCCACAATACCACATTTTGACCTTGGTTTGACATATTTGTTTTTTAGCTTCGTGTTCTTGCTAATGTGATTAGCCAGCCAGCCAGCCACCAGTGGTGCTTGACTGAATTTTCTGACTTGGACATCCAAATCAGTGGGATGTCATCTCTAGACACATAGATTGTGTCTTCCAAATTTATATGTTTTTTATGTGCTCAGATTTTTCCATGCAATATGGATATATATATATATATATAGAGAGAGAGAGAGAAAGAGAGAGAGAGAGATAGATAGAGAGAGAGAGAGTATAATTTGTTTGCTATGTGTGCTTGTATGTGGGGAAATTATATATATAATCAGTTTGGCTTTGGACACCTTAGCTGCAGGGTAATGTAGCCTAATTAGTATATCATGATTAGTCAAGGCTTAGTCACCAGTGTTGGTGGTAACATTGTGTGTCTGGCCAAAAACACAAGTAAGGTGGCATAAGTCCAAATCAGATGATCAAGTAGGCTTTATATCAAATCAGTCTGGTCCCGTGTCTATTATTCAGTTAGGCAACATATGTATGTGTATCGTATGATTTCATGTTATTTGCTGAGTTTGCGAACCATTTTCAGAAAATGTTTTCAAATCTATATATTATATGTATACGAGTGTATACTAGTAGTATAATTTTATATATGTGTAGTATTTTTGAAACGTTTTGAAAAATATTTATGTGAGGCCCTAGAGGCACTTTAGAATGTTGTTCCTTACTGAGTTTTACTCACCCCTCCCTTTACATTTCAGGTATTCTTTTGACATTCAGCAACCGTTCGACAACCTGATATCAGTGAGGCATTCCATTGATAGTGAATGCCCTTTTGGTCAGGCTCTGTATTTTTGTGTTAGAGCTCCACACCGAGTTCTTAGTGGGTTACTGGGTATATATTTTGTATTTTGGTTATACTAATTTACTCTCATATATTTTTATACCATTTATTTTATATATATATATATATCTGTGTGTATGTGTGTGTTATATTCTATATGCTTTGGTTTAAAAAATGTTTTAATAAATAAATAAGTTGGGTAGAACATTTCATTATCTGAAACTTGTGTGAGATGGATCAGACCTCCTGTTCAGTTCGTCTCGTAAACGGTCATGGTCTGATATCTTGTCGTGATAGATAGAAGTGGAGATTTCAAGACTATTACTGATGCCATTAAAAGCATTCCTTTAGGGAACAAAAAACGTGTCATTGTTGACGTTGGTGCTGGCGAGTACGTAAAGAAGATTACTATTGGACGTGACAAACCTTTGATTACACTGTTCAGGTCTTTTGGCTAACCCACTTTGTCTTTAGTGGTACTGCCAAGCAATACGACACCGTTTACAGCGCTACCTTGCAAGTTGATGTTGATTTCTTTGTTGCTACTAATATTGTTACTAAGATAATAAACAAAATTATATATTTAACCTAACAGGTAGTTAGAGTTATAGATTCGAGAATCTTAATCACAAAATTTTCTTGCATCAGTTCTCATTTATTTTGAAATAAACAATAAATGTATTAATTCAAGAGAGATTGTTAAAACAGACAAAAAAATCTACCAAGAACAAAAAATATAAAATGATATATTCCACGATATTGTTTTATGTGTGATCAATAAAATGTAAATTGAAATAATAACAACTCATCATTATTTAAGTCGTCTCTAGTATTAAGGGTTCAAGAGAATTCGATTCTTGGCAGTAACAAATAAAAAGGGTTAAATCCTATGTCATCCCTGTGGTTTAGTGTAATATGCTCTCCAGTTCCTGGGTTTTCAAAAAGCTCCTCTCCCCTCCCTAAGGTTCTCTGAAATTATGAACCATTCATCCAACGTTACAGAAAATGTGAAATGGCTGTGCTGGCTATGCCAGGTTGGACCCAAAACACACGAATTTTTCATTTGAAAAGGACTATCAATCACGATCATCACCACCAAAACCAAAACCCACCATACTAGTTAGCACCACCACCACCACCACCACCACCACAACATCAGCTTGTATTTTTCATGAAATTTTATGACAGAATAGAGTGAATTTTCAACAATTGAACCTATATTTAAGATAATTCATGTATTTAAGCTAATCAGTCTATAACAAATCTACAACTAATTTTTCAAATAACAAGAGGATCTGCAATAATTTTATCAGATCTAAAAAATGGCACAAAATTGAAACCCTAGAAACAAACCTAGCTGCAAACCCATTTTCATCTCTGCAATAAACCCAGTTGCAACACAACTGCTTCCTATCTTCCCATCTCTTTCTTTTACTCCACTTCCACTGTCTCTCTGCTTGAGATGTGAAAATGACTCAGAAGAGGGAGTTTGGATGCATTTCATGGCACTTCCATTCTCAAGGCCCTGCAATGATAGAGCAAATGAATCTCATAAAGCTTTTGAGGGAAAGAACTAATGCTCTATCAAGGATAGGAAGAGATGAGACAATTGTTGGGGTTGTGATTTCACTGATTGAAATAAGAGATGAAAATGGGGTTGTGATTTCAGTGATTGAAAATGACTTTGATTTCAATTTTCAAACCCATTTCCAATTTCTGCAATGAGTTCAGTGATTTCGTTGAAGCAATAAAGACAAGAATGGTGGTGGTGGTGGTGGTGGAAAGAGAAAACAACGATGAAGAAAGAAGGCGATGGTGGTTGATTTGCTTCGCAAAACTGATGGGTTTTCATGGCGGAGAAATGGCGAGGTGAGAGCGAAAGAGAGAGAGATCGTAATCTAAGTTGAAATAGGGTGCGATGTAGAGAGATGTGGTGGTTATCGTGGTGGTGGCAACAGGAAGAGAGAGATAAGAGTGAAAATAGAGGTGGTGGTTGCATTTCTAGGGTTTGGTGATAATAGAAGAAGGGTCAGGTTCAGTTGGTGATGGTTTGGTGGGTTGGTTTTAGGGAGGGAGGTGTTAGTTTTGTGCCCTAGCCCAATCATGTAAACATTGTCATTTTGGTTTATTTAATAATAAAGAGGCATTTTATTTCTATGAAATATTATATGTTTGATGAAGATAAAACTCCATGAATAGTTTATTCTTCTTTGTGCCATCAAGTACGTGACTTGATAGTAAAATCATAAAGATAAAAGGAATACTATTCTAAATGTCCCTAATCGATCATTATCATGAGAATGATAATGAATTAAAGATTAGTGTGTTGCTAAGTGGATAATCACGTTTTACTGATTATGGATATGAGATATCAATTTAGAACATAGATGCATGTTGGGAAACATGTATTGGACTAGCCCGCTATGAAAGCACTTCATGGATCATTGTCACAAAGTAGCTTTCATGCAGTAGTGATGTTTGAGTCATTAGACTAAAACTCATTATCGACTCCTACATGAGGAATCGTATGTTTTGACTTAGTCAAACGTTATCCGTAACAGGGTAACAATAAAGACTATGATTGGATATGTCATGAATCATGTAGAGGAGTGATAGTGAGAGTGATGGATTTGTTCCTCTTTTGAAGAGTGATATCTCTTGGCCA
>CAODLS011484065.1:0-13368 GCA_948243855.1 Flueggea neowawraea | reverse complement strand
TTCCTAAGCTATATAAATGAGCCACCTTGTCTTTGAAGCTTTTCCTCTTGTTGAATGAGGAAGGTTAACCAAGCTGTGGCCAATATTCATGTCTTAGTGAACTGTTATGGTTGGTGTTGTTGCTGAACAGGGTGGTTCGACCATCAAGTAGGCAGGGTGTGGACTTATTGATTTATTGTTTGCTAATCGTACCTGATGCAAAATGTTGAATGATTAGCATCTCTTGTCCTGTTTGGCTATAGATTGTTTGAAACTAAGAGATGCAATTTCGTCTGCTGCTGTTTATAATTAATCTACCACTTATTTTCTTTCCTTTTTCTTCCTCTAATTTGGATTTCTCTATTATATTCTTGCCAGGGATGAAATAGCTGGGTGCAGCGAGAAGGCATATGACTATCTTTCTATAAGTGATGCACGTCAAATGTTACTTTTTTCTTCTGATAATGAACTTTTGGAATACATCAAGGAGGTAAATCTTAATTTATTTTGATTTCTCTTTCACTCTGGAAATTTAATGCCTTGAGCTTTGTTCCAGAACTTCAAAATAAAATTTCAAGCTTTAATTACTGTGGGTTTCTAATTTTCAAAACCAGTTGGTAAAATCTAAACAAAAAAATTACATTGGTTGCTCAAATGTTATTGGCTTAATATGATTTGGGGATGAACGACAAGCTCTGGACAATCTTGTCTAGTTTACTCCGGAGATGAGCAAAAGAGTAATCATTTTCTTGTTTATGGCAGGAGCATCCGGAGTGGGAAATAAAGGATGGATCTGTTATCTTCCAGAAGGCAAAAGAATCAGCCCCATGCAAAGGGATACCATCTCTATCGCTCATCAACCAGACTCTGAGTTACGCAAGAGAGTTGGAGCGGATTGTGTAGAGAGCTGGCACTAATTGCCTCATCCACACAAATCAAAGTCAAAATTGTTCTCCTTGAGACAGAACTTACCAATTGTTATCTACTGTAATGTAATCTCGCATTTTCGCCATTCCCTTTGCAGTTCATTGAGCGTTAGAGCATGTGTCACTTGTAGTCTTCCTGTATGAGCTTTTCTTTCTTGTTTCATTGGACGAGTTAATTGCAGTGTTGGTACCTAAACTTTTTAAAATTCTACACTAAAATACCTAGAGTCATTTTTGTTTCACAAAGGTACCTGAAGTTTGTTAATTGTTTCAATAAATCAACTAGATACACCTTGTACATGATACACAACATAGTTCTCATGTGCTGTCACAAACGTTGGCAACTAACATGGCAGTTCTGATAATTTGATATATTTGGTCTCTACTAATATCTATTAAATACTTATTAATATATGCTTATAAAACCTCTTTTTAACACTAATTTCTACGCATCACTACAAGCAATGCCTATTGAACAATAAAACAGAAGAACAAAACTAAGTTGAACAAAACCCAGAATCAAAGAAGAAATGGCCAGTGAACAAAACCTGAATTAAAGAACAAAATTTGAAAGAAGCATATCAAAACACCCATTCAACAAAACCCAATAGCAACTATATCATAAATTAGAGACATTACTATCAAAACCTCTCAACTTTTATTATCTATGAAATTGAAAAAATGAAAACACAAAAGTAAATTCGTAATACCCAATAAGAAATTTTTTTAAAAAAAATCTACACAAATTGAATGAATTAGCAAAGATTATTAAAGGCCAATAAAAATTCAAGTTCTCTGCTTGCGTTCTCTTCAAATTAATGCTTCCAAAGTCACAATCTGAGAAAACAAAATTAGGAAGAGAAAAAGAAACATATCCCAAAAGGCATCTTAGTTTCAAAAATCGTATTCCAATAAACACAATTTCACAAATAAATAACAAATAAAATTGTACACAATTTAATATTCACATTGGAATGAAAACAACAATCAAGAATCCCTCCTGGAACAAACCACTGGGTTCTTATTCACTTCTTGTTTCACAAGGCCAAGGCTGGGCACACCGACCAGACGTTTGCTTGGTTTATCAATTCGGTTTTGTTTTTTAAATTGAAAAGCGAACCTACCGAACCAAGTCAACTAACAGAACCAAAATTTTAAAATATAAAATCTTAGGTTATAGATAAGAGGTTTGGTCCAATTTCCACACCCTCAACGTTAGATTACTAGTTAGAGGTTTGGTTCATTAGTCTTTGGTTTATAATTTGATATTTGTTTGGATTTTTGCTGATTTGATTTCGTTGTAATATGGTATTAGTTTGGTCTTTTCAGTTTAGTTTGGTTTGTAATGTAATATTGGTCTATGTTGGTCTTAGAGAAATTATGCTAAAAAAAGTAAAAAAGCCAAAATCTCTCTTCAAAATTGACCAAACCAATTGGTTCATTTCGGTCACTTCAGTTCTTACAGATTGGTCAATATTGTTTGGTTTGTTATGGGTTCGGTTCGAATCAAACCCAACCGACCGAATGTCCAGCCCTACGGCCAACCATAGTTGCTAACAAAAGTTTGTTTGGTGGTCAAGTTTTGGTGAAGGTTGATTTGACCAAAGTTGGTTTAGTGGTTAAAAAGCCGAAAATTTGATTAAAAGGATAAGGATTTGAGTCTATCAAATCTTCAGTGTAAGTCCCTCGCAGAGGTTTGCGGCTTTCTCTAACCTAGACTGAATCGGCCTTCCAAAATAACTTGGATGATCTGTCATTTTCATTCTTGCTTTGGTAAGTAGAAACCTTCAAGGCATTTTAAGCCTGTAGTTGACCATTGATGGTGCCATCACCATTGAAGTACATAACCTCAAAGTAATAGTTGAATATGCCAAGTAGCGTACATCACTTAAAAATAGTGGTTGAACATACCAAATAGCGTTGACTTATAACCAAATGGGACACTCCAATAGTCGATACTAAAGTAGCAGTTGAACATTACTGGCCGAAAAGAACTTGCACTGAAAGACCTACCATTGTGCCCCTCTGAACAAAAAGGATTGGACATTAGTGTGCTTGAAGAGTAGCCGTTGAAATATGGTAAGGATTCACGGATTTGCACCAAATGAGTCCAAATACTGAGACAATGAGTACTCAACTACTGCCAGGTCAATATCATGAATAACGCCTAAACAAATAAATAATGCAACACCAGCTCCTATGCCTGTCAAGTGACTAAGTGAGTGCAACGTATCACCTACACCCTCAATTCGTGATCGTTAGTGGGACAAGAAGTAAATCATGGATTTTCCATATCAAAAATGTCTAACACAATTCTCCGGCAACTAAGTAGAAAGATATTTATATGTATTTGTTTCTAAGTAGTAGACAACAAAATATTGTTTTCAAAAACTCGTACATCAGAAAGATTAATTAATAATGATTTACTGTCTTTACTAACAAGATCAAAGAAAGAATCAAGAACAGCAAAGATTAAACTCTGTTGAATACGCAATATTTTGATGAACAAACATTTTGTTAAGGTAATGCACGTGTAATTTGGCTTCTTCATGCTGTTGTTTTCTGACATGGGCAAATGTGGTGTAAGCATGGACAATAGAAATTCATGTGTTAACTGCACATGAAGGAAGAGAAAGAAGGAAAGGAAAGGAGCTGTTAACATCAAATAGCTAAAAGTTAAACCATGTAGGGTATGTGATGTGGTACTCATTTATTTGGTTGGTGCACTTAAATCAGTGCAAAATTAACCCAAATGGGTTATGTAACTGTCCCCTAACATTATTGTGGAAGTTCTATTCAAGTGCATTTTCATGGCCTCCTAGTCTCTACCAACTTCATTTAATCAAATTATAAATCTCCCAAAGAATGTAGCTACCTTCTGCATACCAAATAATTGATGTAACCAATATTTTTCCACACTTAAAAGTTAGTGGGTCCTGAAATAGGCTATATACTAGTTTCTCTACAGTTCTCAAGAACAAAAAATAATTGGTGTGTAGTGATAATAATCCGGGATAAGGGGTAGAAAGTTTGAATTCGTAAAATTAATACATTATTAGGTTGGAGGCCAAGGTCACAAGTTCGGGTCTTAAAGCGCATAATTTTCTTAGGCTCATTCAATGCATCTTCTTTATTAGAAAAACTCAATGCGTCTTGGAGCAAATTGGATTCGTCAAATGAATACAAACCATAAAATGCAAATGAGACCTGAATATTGTCGTGAATAAGGAAAAGAAAAAGGAAATTTAACAGTTAATATTTACTTTCAACTGCAATTGCAACAGAAAAGGCTTAAGATTCTCTTGCATCATTCTCATTTTTCACATCTGCATATTACTCTGTCTGCTTCCAATAATTATTATCTTTTTCCCTCATGCACACACAACCAAGACACTTGAATGTCTATACAGCTCGGTCTATGGCAAATTCAGTGTCACCTTTCATTTTCATTTGAAACAAAGTCAAGTCACATTACTGTGTCAGCAGGAAAAATAAGACACAAAGTTGTCTTCAAGTGTTCTCACCAATTATTTGCGTATGCATAAAAACCTTAAATTTCTGATGAAGTTTGATTCATTTTGGCAGAAGGAAAGCACCCGATAATATTTTCATGGATGGAAAGATTGCAGCTTCATCGATCCCAGCGCATCAAGAAGCGTCGAATGATGATGAACTTTATATGCAGCAAAGCCTGACATTCTCTGAGTCATTGAAGGTCTGTTGATTCCTCTCTCTCTTCTCATAATTGAGGGCATGTTGAAAATAATGAGACTCTCTTTTGTTTCTTGAATTTAGGAGATGAAGTCCCTCCGAAAACAATTGTACTCAGCAGCAGAGTACTTTGAAAAATCTTACGTCCAGGAGGATCAGAAACAAATGTAAGTCACTTTTTCAAAGACCTCATAAATGACAAAGCTTAGAACAAATACGTTGATGGTTTAGGGGTTAGCGTGGTGAGCTTTAACTTTCAAAAGTTAAGAGTTCAACTCTGAGAGAAAGGGAGAAACTGTTAATGCTCTAATACCAAAATGCTGAGAAAAAGGCTTCTGCAAATTGTAGGGTGCTGGAGACCATAAAAGACTATGCAGTTAAATCCTTGATCAGCACAGTTGATCATTTAGGTTCTGTAGCGTACAAAGTTAACAGCTTTCTTGATGAGAAGTTTGTTGAAGTTTCTGCTTTGGATATTCGTTTCTGTTGTTTCATACAGGTACTCTAATATTAAGTAATCCTGAACTTGTTTACTACATAATCTCTAAATAGAATTCTAATCCTCAAATCATTCAAAGCGAATGATTTGGACTTCTTGTTTTTGGCATCTAGAGAGTTGAAACATGCCAAGGATATGTCAACCAGTCCGGCATTTACCTACAACCATTGCTGATAGATACTCCCAAGCACCATAAGCGGTACATTATTGCAGGCAAAGATTCTGACTTCTGGAACTTTCATGCTCAAAATCTTGTTTAAGGCTTGATTTCATCAACAATTCTTAAATGGAGAAGCTTATGCATTGACATACATCATGGTGTATCTTGTTGTTCTGCAGTTGATGATAAGATGGATTCATTGAGTACTACCAAACCAAAACCTTATAGCAGAAACTCGCATCAATTTAAAAACGGTAAGTTCATACCCCTATAATGAAAATTTCAAAGCAGATTAAGACCTGTCAACACGAATTCGTGACTTGTTGATTTGATCTTTCTGCCTAGCTGTTCAAGCAGCAATTAAAGGAACCCCTAATTCTTTTTCAAGGTAATCTTGATGCTGATTTCCTGAATTACACTTCTTTCATGTTTTCACTTAATCAAGCTTTCGCTGTACATTCTGAGGCAGAGAATGGCATTCAGCATTGCAGCCTCCACAAATTTCACCTGGAAAAGGAACATTTACATTTATAAGAACCTCGAGCAACACAAAATCAGGTTATTGGATTTGTTCTCTAGAACTCGCGTCATTGCATGTTAATATCTGTCTCGAAAGTATTGGCAAGCACTTTACTGAGTACATTTTGTCCGAAAATCAGACAGGCGAGCAGTGTCTCCACAATGCTTCCCCTTCGTACGTTCAGGATCTGTTCAAAGGAGATCAACTTCTCCAATGTCTGCTAAAGCCGATAGACGGGTAAGCCATCAATTCAGAAATTTATGTCAGAATAATTAGAAGATGTTCAATGATCTTGCCTGGAAGTTACTGCAAACTTTCTGGTCTGTTTCTTCACAGTATCCATCAGAGCCGTGAAGATCAGCTTCGGTATCTCTGTCTGGTGAAAGAGAGAAACCAATGGATATTGAGCAATATTCTAGCAAAAGCAAGCAACTCTTCAAGGCAATGCTCAGCGTGCGCAAAGCGAGAAAGGAAGGCGCACTGTGCAAATATTTGGATTAGATGTAGAGGGAACAGAAGCTGCCGAATGTCTGCAACCAGAAATCTGCTGTTTCTTCTTGGAAGCGCATCTGTACTTGAACGAAATCTTCTGTTCCTTTGGACCACTTTATGTAGATAACTTCGCAGTTGCTGCGCCACAATGTGTGTGTCACGATGAATCGTATGTCAAACACATCCTGAAAATAAAAATAAGAATCATTTCTTCAAGCCTGAACCTGCCAATTGTGTCGAATGTCTTCATCCGCCAAATTTTTTACAGTACAGGAGGTTCATCTCCTGAAGTGAAGTATACTATCTACTTTACATATCAAAATGCTCGTTCAAGAAACTATTGAAAGTTTCAAGAAGAAAAAGAAACAAATTGTTTTGAAATATGATAATGTACATCAAGTCTTAATAACATATAGAGATTGAAATGTTTTATGTGCTACAATTATTTTCAAGCAATATAGGCCTATATTACATTTATGTAAGCCGTCCCTTTCAGCTTCCAAATATATCATCCCTCAGATATATGCACAACAATCAGAAGAAAAAATAACATATATGGCATTCCTAGTATTGAAATGGCTACAAATATCAGTCATACTTTTCAGTGGATACTATGTAAAGAGTTGCCGGAAAGGAGATTCATGCAAAGTTTGTGGTGATGTAGCCTTGTACAGTTACAACCAACATGTAACTTTCAACAACTTTTTGGGTAGAATTTCCCAGAAAATGGAAGGAAGCATCAATGCAGGAAATGTCCTCACTACAGAACTCACATCTGTTGTTAGTTGTATTTCACAACTAGGCATCACCTAACATTGAAATGCAGAAAAAATTGTTCAGGTCATCTCTCCCTCAAAATCCAAGATCAAAACTTGGCCATTCATCCATTCCCCCCTGCACAGAACTCTTTGTTTGATCATCAGAAGGATCACCAGTATGTGCACTTCGCATCTATTTTATACAAGAAGCAACAGCTTCATCATGATTGACCGTGTCAGCTTCCGTGTTTCCAAGATGAGACTACAGGAAAAGATGGCAATGATAACATAACGTTTTATCAGCAGACCATAGAGTTAACAACCAAGCAGTACAAGAAAATATAGCATAAAGCATATAATAGTAAGTTCATGCACTTGGTAAGAAATTTGCTGTGGGAAATAGGGAGATATAAACAAAAGGAAAGACAGTATACAGTAAAATGTAGAAATGCATTGGAATGTAAATCTTCAATGACCAACCTGATGTATTTTGGCTTTGGAATTACTGGCATCGTGGTCATTGCTACTGAATATAGATGTCACTGCAGAATGAAATGAATGTCAGGAACGCATGATTTAGGGGAAAAAAATGACTTCAAGATTTTTTATTATAACTTGCCTTTGGAAGAGTTAAGAACAGATGTTTTTCCCATATGCATAGCCATATCTGATTCCTTGGTCTCCAGGTTTTCACTCTGTCCATGATTTGGTGGCAGTACTCTGGAAGTTTGACACTCTTCAAAGTCCTTGTCAGGCTCTGAAGCTTCAAGTTCTTTAGCATTGGAAACTGGTGAAACTACTGTCTCAGCAGAATTAGAAATGCTAATACTCTCATTACCTACGGGTTTCTGGAGGAAGGCCAATATTTGTTTGACTGAACACAAAAAATGCAATAAATTTAAGCCAACAGGATAAAGCAGAACACCAGAAATCAAATCAGCTATCTAAGACAAGCTTACATAGGGCGTCAGACCTATGCTGCTCTTTTTCTTATTGCAGTATGCAAAATTTAACGAGCAAGAGCAACAAATAATAGGCAACACTGCTTAGAACTCATAACCGATCATTACCAGAATTACTTGCCCAACTTTTACATGTCAAACTATAGGTGGACGGTGTCCAGGTTGGTATTTTTAAGCCTTAAACCATTTAATTTTGGAAACATAGGAAGAGATATTGAAATAATTATTTCAGCAGAATTACACGGTAAAAAGAACATAATCATAAAACTCTGTGATATAGTATGTAAGATTTTTTTTTTGACAACAATATGGTATGTAAGATGAAACAAGAAAAAATTGGCATACCATCACGTAAAGGTTTGGTTGTACTAATTTTTCCCGGTGTAGTTCTGTCAATGCCAAATGTTTTTCTTGAATCTATATCTTGCTTTAAGCAAGGAATATTTTGGGATTTTCCTGTCCACAAGTCAAAATGAAATTACAGAAATTGTCATTCACAAATCACAATAACATCAAAGTAAAAGAGATTGCAAGGAAAGAACAGAGCCAAGGTTTAAAATTAGTCAGAAAATGAAACTTTGCAAAGTAAAAAAGGGAACAGAAGGCACTTCTATATGTTAAAAAAAATTCTGCACATGTTCATTGCATGTGAACAAACTCTTAAATAGATTCAGCCACTAGGAACTGTATGACCCAAATCATACCCATTTTATCTTTTTCCACAGTTTTGTTGGCCTCAAAAAAACTCTCAAGTGTCTTTGTCTTCCCTGTTTTTCCTGAGACATTGAAATCATGTCCCTTAACCTTAAGATCTTCTTTATGCTTATTATTCTCCACAGGTTCTCCAACGTCAACCAAATGAGCATCAAATGTTATTGAATCACCATATCTTATCATTTCATCTTTCTTGAGGAACCTACTGTCCAAAAGTGTTCTGCTTGAATCATACAGCAGTATCTGAATGGACAACCAACCAAAAAAGTATTGAGCATCAAGTTTACCTTTTGTAGTAAACCACTAAAGCATTAATAAAACATAAGCGCTTGTATAGAAAGTTTATGCACAAGAATGAAGGTGTGGGTGGTTCACTGAAATTAGTAACAAGAGAAACTAAACTTAACCTTCTGAGCTAGGAATCCACAATTTTCAAGTCTCAAAAAACCGTCATGATATTTCTTGGCCTCTTGAGTTAGTTGTGTAGTATACATGACCTGCCATTCTGTCGCGATAAGGGAAAACATGTTAGACAACTCCGTAAGAAATTTCTACAGGACATTGGAAAAGTGAAGACAACATTCTTGTGTTATCAGAAGTGCATCCAAGGTGCACGCCTAGGAACCAAAGCATACCAATCAGGCATGATTTTGGAACCATTAAGCTGGTTGAATCTCATACTTAATTGCATTGATAAAAAGAATACCCACCCTGGCACTTCCATGCACCTTTAAACAGCACACAAAATCAATTTGGTAACATTCACCATGAGCAATTTGACAGGTAGAACTTTAAATTTCATGAGAACCAACCTTTTCTATCAGAGATATTGCTTTGATGCTTGCTCTCTTGTGCATGCCTTGTTTTAGTTTCTTCATTGACATTGCAGTTACTTCTTTGAAAATTTAAGTCCACCTTAGACTTACGGTCTCCCTCAGACTCTCCAATTTCAACTAAATAGCCATCAAGTGATATTGATTCACCAGACGCTAATGTTTCATCTGTCTTAAGGAACCTGCTTGTTAATAATTTGCGGCATGCATCGTACAGATGAATCTGGAAAGTAATCGAAACAAAGAAACTCTATGAATCAACTCAAATTTCTAATTAAAACAATCTTCGCAAACAAGACGATTTCAAAGCAAATCAACCTCCCTCCCAAAAGATCCATAACTCGTGAGTTGTAGAAATCCATCATGATACTTTTTAGCCTTCTGAGTCAAATGTGTAGTGTACAAGACCTGCCACTCTATTCCAAAGAAAACGAAACAAAACCAGTGATGAAAGAAAAAGAAACAAAACCAGTAATGAATTAAACTAAAGCACAACAACATAAACATCTTGCAGTCAACCACACAAGTTATCTGCGTCTCTTAAAACTCAATAACTAACCTGTCACGCTACTGTTTGATGTATCCGGACTGCACTTCCGCGCTCCATACCTTTGCAACTCTCTCTTCTTGAACTCTGAAACATTACAAGCTCATTTTTATTCAACGAAACCGCAGGCAAATTAACTAACTATCAAAAACACACAAAATCGCAATCAATTCATCATACCATACGAATTTTATGAATAAAACAAACAAAACTCTGATAATCTTATGCGACGGACTCAGATTGGTCCTTGTCCTCACATCAAACTCCTCTCCATTACCCTTTCGATTATCTAACGCAAGCAACAACAAGAACAACGCGGAAATATCGCTTGAAGAGCAATTTTAACAACACTGATTAAAACGAAATTGCGATGAAATAGCATCATTATTACCTGAAGAAACTTTAGGACTCTTGAACTTCCGTCTATGGATCACGCGAGGCTCTTCGTGGACTTTACTCTCTCTCCTCGGCTGCGAGTTGAAATCGGAGTCTCCGTTCTCAGGTTCTCCAACATCGACTAGGTAAGAGTGAAACGACAGCGTTTCACCAGGAGAGACGAGTTCGTGGTCCTTGAGTAGTCTGCATTCTAGAAGCTTCTGGCAGTCGTCGAAGAGCAGCAAATTGTTGGTTAAGATATGAAGGTGTAAGAAACCGTCTTGATACGCTTTCCTCTTCTGCCTGATTTCCTTCGTGTAGGTCACGCTCCATCTCTTCTTCGAATCACTCATTCTGATTTGTCTCTGATAGAAAGATTTGAGAGAGAAATTATCTCTGGCGGGAAAGCTGAAATTTTCAATTAATTATCTAAAAACTTTAAATTAAAATTATTCACTATATTTTTTAATAATTTATTGGTAATTTATAAAATTATATATTTGAGAGTGGAATTAGCAAATCACCACAGCCGATTTCGTCACGAAAAAAAATTAAGGTCAAAGTCAAAGGGACAAGTTATGGTGTTTTGGTAATCGTGTAATTTATATGTTTTAATAATAGATATATGTTTAAATTGTTTAAAATTATTTAACAGTTTAAATTATATTAATATATTTAAAAATTAATAATAAATAATACAATTTAAATTATTAAATTAAATTTAAATAAATTTTAATTATTAAAAACACATAAATACATAATTATAAAAACAGCATACTGATACCATGTTGCCATTTTGTTTTACTTTCTTACAAGAAGTTGGTTACGTGGCAAGTTCTTATTGGGTATGTCCCATTTATTATCGTGCTGCCAGCCACAACCTTCGTTCTTTTGAAACCGAACCCGAACCACAAGACAAATAACATCGGTAGATAGATTCGGTTCACACCACCGCGAAAGTTCCTTCACTTCGGCGACGAGCTTGCAACAACTTGCAGGTACAAAAATCTCTCTGGTTTCATCAAAACCCAGTTGTTGTTTTTTTCAATTTTTTTCCAAATTTTGGGTGATTATTTTACGTGGCGATGAATGTAAAGATCGTTGCTTTTGATGGTTTTTGTGGATGCTGATATGGATTTTGATCTGGGAGGTACTTAGATGTGTTGTGTGTGCATTCATGGTTTGATAGGATTCGAGTGAATCAAGATTCTAGTAAAAATTTGCGGCCGGTTTGGGTGGTTTGTTTTAATTCTTAGATGAATAGAACTAGTGTTGATGAACCCTAGACTCCCGCTTGAATAATCAACTTGGGATGATAAAGAAATTGAGTAATTTATGGATTTGATGAGCTAGAAAGATGAATGATTCAAGAAAGTCGATGACTTGATCTTGTCTCTAACTCTAGATTACTTGTGGATGGGCACAAGTTAAATCTTTTATCAAACTTCAATAGAAAACCTTCAATATTTGCGCAAATTAATCGTCAATTGTGTTTTTGTATATGTGTGGAATTGTAACCAATAATTAATTATTGATGGTGATCCTTTTCTTTGATACCCTTGTTTCTGCTTGTTCCTATCTTTGGCAACTTAGCTAAGATTAAATACTGAGATTCAGTTGATAATGATGATTTCAACAATCATCTTCTTGCATTAAATTGTTGCATAGCATGCATGGTGTGATATTTCTGTTCGAGCAGAACCAAGTTTACGTGAAACAATGGACGCCACCTTTGTGTACTGCTTAGTTATGCCTTTATGAAAACCATAAACTATCTTCCATTCGAATTCACTTTGGAACTTAATGTGGTAATTTTCAAGGGCATTTTGTGTTCACATTGTGCAGTTTCGTCCAAACTTCTAATGAAGATAACATTGAAGTTTAGTTTTGTTATTGCACAAATTAATTCTTTATTATTGCATTTTTTTCTTGGGGCTTTGTGATCTTCCTTTACGGTTTCGAGGTGGGGCTATGGTTACTTGCTCGTTATGTTGCCGTCTGATTTTTAGAATAGTGGTTTTGTATGAAGTGGCAGTTTTTCTTGGCAATATCAGTTTTTATTGTGCAATGAAGCTTCCTACATATGAGTGTATTAACAATTGGTAAACTTTAAAACCATACATCCCTTGAATTCAATTGCTTTCCATGATTCCCTTAAGATCACCAAGAAATTTATTTGAACTGCAGGAGGTTTATGAAGAGAACCAGTGGCTGCAAGCTTGTACCCACTTCACTTTCAACTTTAGAACCTTGCTACAGACTAATGGCGTAAGGCTGATACTGGAGAAGCTGTTATGCTGAAACAATGGGGGATGGTAACACCACATCCAGTAGATCCAACACCAACAACAGTGAGAAGCCAGAGTGGCTACAACAATACAATCTTATCGGGAAGATTGGTGAAGGTACTTATGGGCTTGTATTCCTTGCAAAAACAAAGTCTCCTGCAAATCGTGGAAAATCTATTGCTATAAAGAAATTCAAGCAGTCCAAAGATGGTGATGGTGTTTCTCCTACTGCTATCCGTGAGATCATGTTGCTTCGGGAGATTACACATGAGAATGTTGTGAAGCTCGTGAATGTACACATCAATCATGCTGATATGTCACTGTATTTGGCTTTTGATTATGCAGAACATGACCTTTATGAAATCATTAGGCATCACAGAGATAAGCTTAACCACAGTATCAATCAATACACGGTTAAATCATTGCTCTGGCAACTTCTCAACGGACTGAACTATCTACACATTAACTGGATCATACATCGAGATCTAAAGCCATCAAATATCCTAGTCATGGGTGATGGAGAGGAACATGGGGTTGTCAAAATTGCTGATTTTGGACTTGCAAGAATTTATCATGCTCCTCTGAAGCCATTGTCAGATAATGG
>CAODLS011484040.1:0-23961 GCA_948243855.1 Flueggea neowawraea | reverse complement strand
GCCTTGTCAGGATGATATGATATGGTGCAATCATAATTCTTCAGCAACTCTAGCAAACATCTCTGCCTCAGATTCAGGTCTTGATGCCCGAAGATGTACTTCAAACTCTTATAATCTGTGAAGATCTCAAAAGTCTCTTTGTACAGATAAGACCTCCAGATCTTGAGTGCGAACACCACTGCTGCTAACTCTAGATCATACGTCGGGTAGTTTTGTTTATGCCTCTTAAGTTGTCTCGATGCATATGTGATCACTTTGTCATGTTGCATCAACACACAAATCATAACAAACCTCGATGCATCACAATACACCGCAAAGCCTCCAGGCCTGATGGTAACACAAACACTTGCGCACTGGTCAAACACTTCTTCAGTTTCAAAAAACTATCCTCACATCTATCAGCCCAGACAAATTTGACTCTGTTTTGTGTCAACCAAGTCATAGGAGCTGTAATCCTCGAAAAATCTTGGATAAACCTCATGTAGTACCCGACCAAGCCAAGAAAACTTTGAATCCCCGTAGCAGTCTTAAGCCTCTTCCAATAGAGTACAAGCTCCACTTTCTTGGGATCTACCAAAATATCCTCTCTCGACACCACGTGTTTGAGAAATGCTACCTGTTCAAGCTAAAAATTGCACTTTGAAAACTTAGCTTAAAGTTGATGTTCTCTTAAAGTCTATAACACTGACCTCAAATGGTCCTCGTGTTCCTCCCTACTCCTCGAGTAGATCAATATGTCATCGATGAAGACAATGACGAAACGATCTATGTACGGTCTGAATACTCTGTTCATCAAATCCATAAATACTACAGGAGCATTCATCAGACATAATGACATCACTAAAAAATCATAATGGCCATATCTAGTTCGAAACACCGTTTTAGGAATGTTCTCACCTCTAATCCTCAACTGGTGATATCCTGACCTCAAGTTGATCTTAGAGAACCACTGTGCTCCCTGCAACTAGTCGAACAGATCATCTATCATCGAAAGTGGATATCGGTTATTTAATGTCACCTTGTTCAACTGACGGTAGTCGATGCATATGCATATGCGAAGACTCTCATCCTTCTTCTTTACAAACAAGACCAACGCACCCTAAGGTGAAACGCTCGGTCAAACAAACTCCTTGTCCAACAACTTTTTCAGCTGAGTATCTAACTCCAATATGGTGGAATCGATATCAGATCAGTATCAGGCTATACCTCTATGGCAAACTCAATCTCCCGCTCAGGCAGAAGTCTCGGTAACTGCTCCAAAAATACATCAGGAAACTCCTGAACCACCTGTACATCTGTCACTCTCAACTCTAATCCCTAAGGCTCAGTGAGCACAAAAGCCAAGTATGCCTCACATCCTTGGCGGATCATCCTCTCAACTCTAACTGCTGACACATAACTCCACACAACACTGTCTCATTCACCCTGGTAGCAAAACTCAGCCTGACCAGGTGGTCGAAAACATACGATCTTGGCAAAGCAATCCAATGTAACATGCCAATCAAAGAGCCAGTCCATACCGAAGACGACATCAAACTCCCTTACATCCAATAGGATGAGGTCGACTACCAATGCATGCCCAACAAAAGAAATCACGCACTCCCGAACCCCAAATTTTGTAATCATCCTACTACCCAGAGGTGATGAAACCTCTAACAACTTGTCCAATAGATGCAACACTAATCCAACACGCTCAACAAAATATGGAGTAATGGATGAATGAGATGCACCCGTGTCAAACAATACAAATTCTTAAGTACTAGAAATAGAGAAAGTACCAATAACTGCAGCATTGGAAGTCTGTGCCTCCTGACGGGTGCGATGATATACCTGGGTCTGCCCTCCTGTATGAGCACTAGTCTGAGCTGCCTAACCACAACCATTGTTCTGGCTAGTCTGAAAGTGACTCCCGGCTCCCCTACTAGCACCGGTACGAAATATACGTAAACCTCCTACTGCAGACTGACCAGCCTGAGCCCGGTACACAACTTCAACAGATACTTGGTTATCTTATGCCCTGAATGTTTATAGTAGAAATAGTTTCCTGTTGCCTTGTTGCATACCCCAGGATGTCTCTTCTTACAGATCGTACAAGACAAAATCAAGCTCTTCGAGCTCTGTCCTCCACCCTGCCTAGCTGGTTGTGCCATACTAAGACTCTGAGTGCTTTGACTGGGCCCCTGCCCTCCAAATGAATGTCAGCACCTCTGATTCAACTGAGCTCCCTGACTTCAGCCCTGCTAGCCTCCAAACATACCATCGGTCTTCACCCTCTTTGGCTCTTTTGGGTGCCTTTCGTCTATATACTCCATCCATCTAGCAGCCTCCTTAATCTTCCTGATGGTATATAGCTCTTGGGTCGCCACTATCCTGCCAATAGTGGGACATAACCCCTCCAAAAACTTCCTAGCTAATGCCTCCTCTCACTGACTCGCTGGAGGTGTATACCTACTCAAGTCCCTAAACTTCTCCTTATACTCTATGGCCGATATACCAGCCTCGTAAAAGAAATCATTGAACTCATTTGCCTTCCTATCCCGGATACTCTGAGGAAGAACGAACGCAATGAGCTCACTCTTGAATCGAGCCTAACTGAAACCCTCCCGAGCCTCAAGGCTCCTCCACCATCTCGTTGCCCTACCACTAAAATGAAATATAGTGAGTCTGACCCTGCTGGCATCATCAATAATGCCTCTAGCATCACAACAATGCTCTAACTCGAGAAAGAAGTCATATGGATCCTCTCTCATCCTACCTGAAAATCTGGGTGGCTTAAGCTTCATAAATCTATCCAGCAAATCTTACTCTCTGCCCGTGGTGCAACCACCAGAGCAAATACTGCAACATCCTCCTGCTGAGGCTACTAAACAGGTGGTACCTCAGGCTGAATTGATGTTATTCCTGCTAGCAAAATTGGCTAATCTCCAGCCGTCTGACCTGGCTAAACTCTCTCCAAACGATCGATAACTCGAGTCATCTACTGAACCATCTCTAACTGAGTGGTAAGAAGTTGCTGAAGGTGGAGTTGCTGCTGAGGTACTGGCGCTGTAACCTCTGGCGCACTATGTGAATCATGCAGATCTATTACAGACTGAGCGACGACTTCATCAGACACTTGCATAGGTCGACCACGACCATGTCCGTAACCACAACTACGATGATCCATCGCTACAAATAATAGACAGACAGACATATATGCAAATGTCAAAATGCAAGTGATTGCCACAATACCGTATCAAAGATCAAGGGATATACATACAGAGGAAAATCAACTGACTCGATCGAAGATACCTATGTTCCACAGCGACCCAGACAATACAGCACCTAAAGCTCTGATACCACATTTGTCACGACCCAAGTCGGGCCAATGACCGGCGTACAAGGTGAACTGTCTATGAAAGCTCATCTCATCTCGTACAAGCCTTAGAGATATAGATATTCTACCCAAATGATCATTTATCAAAACATTTATTGAAATATAATACGATATATAAGAAAATAGTATAGATGTAATACTATCAAAACAAATATAAAGCCATTATACTAAGATCAATAGCCAAAATACAAAAGTATAGCCTAGTATCCCTATAGCAACCTGGTATGGAACTCTAGTAACAAAATATAAAAGTATAATCCGAATGAGGGCACTTACTGAATAGCAAATGATGTCTTATTGGTGTCGAGCTACCGTACAAATGCTAAGCATCAAAATATATCTGTAAGACAGACAAAGGAGATAGATATAAATAAAATGGGGGTCAGGACCCAGTGAAGAAATGACACTCCAGATTGTATCATATGTGCCTCACAAAGACCGTTTGAAAACCATTTCAAAAGATATTGCACACGTATATACTAATATAATATGTATACACACTACATATGTAATAGCTTTCAGAAAATGTTTTACCAAAACGTTTGCATCTAGAGCAGACAACACAGAATAGTATTGTGGATTATATATATATATAATAGAGTCAAAGTATGGGACCAAAGAAGACAAAAAATAATAGTATTGTGGACTCTGCCACCAGACAAATCAAAGCACATATCTGACTTGATACAAGGTCACCCTGTTGCCTCGGTAACTAAGGCATTGACAGAGCATTGATATATCAAAGGTTACGTACCCCGTAACTAGGTGTCCCATATCAAAATATATTATATACAATAATATAACAGAGATTCATGCAGATTACATTTCCATATTTTCAAAAAACATATATGTATACCAATATATAAATTAGCATAACAAAAACGTTAGTTATTACAAACCACATAAGTTCGATTAATAATTAGTCAAATAATTATTAGTCAGATCTCATGTCATATCCTGAACACAACAAAAACTATATAAGTAGAAAGACACAAACTATGAATATGAAGCTGTCATTTCACTCATCTAGTGTCCAAAGCTGACAATCCAGTCAAGCCCCACTAATTGGATGATTATGATGATAGGAACAATAAGCTGGGATAGATACATCCATAACAGATATCAAAAAAATGATGTTGGTACTGTGGCGGTACCTAATGCATGATATGCATATGCAGATGCTGACCCTCAAGGTCACTGAAAGCCTAACTCGAAATAGAATCTAACATTCTCGACCCAAAATCTGGAATCTATGTAAAATTACAGTTAGGTCCTCGACCCACGTAAAATTACGTCTTAGTCCTCATACTTCCAAAAATTTCCAAATTAGCCTTCAATGTGTTCTACTAGACTTCCAAGTAGTCAAAATCATCAAATAAGACTCCTAACTCTTAGGAATCACGAGATACAAAAAGTTACAAGTTAAGCCCCCAAAACCACGACTTACTCAGGTAACTTCCCCTTGAATTACTCTAGTAAGAAATGTCTTAATCGAGCAACTCCACCCTGGGTTCACTCGAGTAAGTTCATGACTCACTCGAGTGATTCCCTGCCCAGAAAACTCAAGAAATTCTCAAACATTATTCAACCGACCAAAAACGTTACCAATCACCCACATTGATCCTAAATAACCTCTAAAACATTATTCTATACACCAACACAACAATGCAACTCGAAATCGCTCCAACTCGAAATGGTTCATACCCATTTATGAACACCTTCGGTTCTTATGATTTCGGACTTAACCTAGGTGTTTCTAGACTCCCAAAGTCCCGATTTCATTAACCCTAGCACTTATTCCCATTAGAAACACCAAGAAAAATTCCAAATCTGAAACCCTAGTTCTAGCTGTCACTCCTCAAAATGCCCAACAAAGGAATGCATTCAAAGAGAAAAGAAGCAACAATAATGGAAAAAGATAAATCTTACCTCAAAAAATCAATGGTAGGCTATGGAGAAGGAAGATGGATGGATTTGGGAGTAAATGTGGCTGTTGGAAGGAGTAAATGATGTAGCAAGGTCGGGTGAGGGTATTAAATAGACCTAGATAGCAAAACACAACGTTTTCCTAAATGTTTGTGTTAATTCAGGACTTACTCAAGTAACTCAAAATGTTACTCGAGTAACTCTAGCCCCCAACGGAAATCCGAACCTCGCTCACTCGAGTAAGTCCAAAGCTTACTCGAGTAAATCTCGATCCTAGAACACATGAAGCCTGAACCCGACCCCGTCCACTAGAGTAACACTAAAACCTACTCGAATAACTCTCCACTCTTACTCTAGTAACTCATGAGTTATCCGAGTAACTCCAAGCTTATTTACCCAAGAAGGATTCTCTAACACCACCAACACCTAGACAACATCTCTGAATCCCAAGGATCGGATCGAAGATGAATAAAACTACAGAGTCCTATGTCGGAATCCAACGAGGTATTACAGAGACGATTGCTGAAGCCTAAATCTGAATACCTGTGAAATGGAATCAACAGTAGACAGAGAAATAATATGGGGTCAAACCTAGTAAGGAAAAATATTTCAAACTGCCTCATACGTGCCTCATAAAAACTGTTTTGAAAACTGTTCAAAATACCACATGCAATATAAGTAATAATACACACACACACACACACACACATATATGCTAGTACATAGTAGCGTTCAAACATCATTGTCGAAAACGTTCACAATCGAAGCAAACAACAAGCATGAAGTCATATTAAATCAGTTTCAGATTCAAAACATTATTTTAGATTCAAAATGTATATCAAATACATGGGACCAAAGAAAATGTGTGCATCTGGCACTAATAACAAATAATGTAGACTCTGCGACAAATCAATATCAAATCATATGTTGGATCAAAACACATGGCTACCGGTATCCCTGGTAACTGAGATTTCTCAAAGCATTAGTATACCAAAGGCTACTACTACCCGTAGTATGGGTGTCCCATATTAGAAAACCAAATCATACTATTATATAGTATAAAAGCAAAGACATGCAATTCAGCATCAAAATCAGAGATAAGATATATATATATATATATATATATATCAAGTTCAAAACAGAGTACTGATTATTAATTCACAGAATCAGTTTACTAATTAAGTCAATCATCAAATTAGTCAATTTTCAAAAGTAGGTCCAGCACATCAAAAACAATATAAGTTTCGAGACACAACCTATGTGTCTAAAGCTGTCATCCACTCACCTAGATATCCAAACAAAGTCGCCAATCAAACACCACTAGCCGATGGCTGATCCCACTAGCAGGAACACAAAGATGAACACACACACACATATATGTGGTACTGTAGAGGTACCAAATGCTATGTAATTGCATGATCAGATCCTCAAATATCCAAAAACAAATATCTCGGATAAGATTCTATCATCCGCAATCCAAACTCAAAATCCACATTACTTGTTTTAGCCCTCGAGACTTGGTAAATCTCCAAAATAATCATCAAACTAATTTGCAAGTACCAACTAGCCCTCTATAGGTCAGAGTCCATAAATTCATCCCAAACTCTCAGAATTCGCAAATGAAGAAAAATTACACTTTTGGTCCCCTAGAACCATGACTTACTCAAGTAACCCAAATGGCTTACTAGAGTAACACCCCAACTGTGGCTTACTTGAGTAAGCTGAATGCTTACTTGAGTAATCCCCCTGTTTTGGCTTATTCGAGTAAGCCAAATGCTTACTCTAGTAATTTCATTTCCCAGGTTTTTTCAAAACTCAACCAAACTCGATTTGACAGATAAAAATTATAACCAAACACCCATATTAACCCTGATCAACCACCTGAACGAGAATCTATGATCAAAACCAACAAGGCAACTTGAAATCAACCAAAATCGACCAAAACCGAATTGTTTCAAACCCATTTAAGAAAATATTTATTTCAAATGATTTTGAGCTATCTCTAGGTGTTTCTAGACTCCCAATAACCCGATTAAACAACCCAACACTCATGCAGAAACAACATGAATCCAAACTTATGAGCATTTTATTCAAAATCCTAATATGAACAATCATGTAAAATGAGGAAGAGAAGGGTCTAGAAGTGTAATCTTACCTCAATGATGATTAGAAATGAAATAGAATCAACCAAAATGATCTCTAAATGAAATAGGAGTGATTTGAGTGAGAAATAATAGTGAAAGGCTGAACGGAGTCAGATTGGGGTATTTATAGACCCCTGCCCAAATCCAGTGCCTACTTGAGTAAGGTCATAGGCTTACTCAAGTAACACGCTCCTAGGTGTTCTTCGTATTCATCCGAGAACACATCTTACTCGAGTAACACACATGGCTTACTCGAGTAATCCATACCACACATTACTCGAGTAATACAAAACCGTTTACATGAGTAATCCATGGTCAATATTACTCAAGTAACACATCAATGTTTACTCGATTAACCCCTCTCAAAATCATTAATCATCAACTCAACACTCCATCAACCAAAATCAAAACAGGATTGAACAGAACACTACAGGGAATCCGATCAGAAATCGATGGGTATTAAACATATAAATCAGTTACTAAATCCATATAAATCTACAAAATCAGATACTAAATCCATATAAAGCAAACAAACAACAAACCAACAAAAAAAACAACTTACTTTAAGATCTTTGAGTAAGAAATAAGCTCTCTAGTAACCATACAATAGTTGATAGAGAGTGGAGTGAGATTGAGAGAGGCAACAAGCGGCGAGAGTGAGTGTGATTGAGAGAGGAAGCGATGAGAGACGAGAGTGAGTGAGATTGAGAAAGGCAATAACGAGAGACGAGAGTCAATGAGATTGAGGGTTCAAGAGTGAGGCAGTGGCGAGAGACGAAAGTGACTGAGTGAGTGAGATTGAGAGAGACAACATCGAGAGATGAGAGTGAGTAAGATTTAGCATTCGAGAGTGTTTGATTGAGAATGAGGAATTAAAAATGAGATGGGAGTTTAGTTTTGAGTCAAACCTATGTAGTTTTGGCTTAAAATATTGTAGTTTTGTCTTAAAACTTTTGTAGTTTTGGCAATATAAATATAAATATTTTGAGAAATAATAAGTAAAAATGAGATGGAGTTCAATATTATTTTAAAGTAATAAAAAACTCTAATATATATAAAAAAATATAGTTTATAAGTTATAACAATTGAAATATTTTCATAGTTGTAATTTAAAGATTTAAGTGGTTAATTAATAATACTACTTCAATTAATGTTCAAGAAACAATAGCATTTGTGTATTAGACATTTAGACTACTTAATGTCTTTCAAGAAACGATAGCATTTAGTGTGTATGTTACTTAATATTGATAATATTTAGTGTGTACTAGTTTAGTGTTTGATGTTAAATGTATAGAGTTTATAGTATAGTATAGAGTTTAAGGTATAATAGATAAGACCATAGTACATTATAACTTACAAAAGTTTAGGGTATATAACATAATATATTAGAGGTTTAGGATATAGACCATAGTATATTATAACTTACAAAAAGTTTAATTGAGTTAAAAGATATAGAAGGGTACAACATGTTGTGTATACCTTTGTACACCTAAATTTCATGTTGTACATATTTGTACACCTAAATTTTATGTAGTATACACCTAAATTTCATGTTGTACATCTTCGTACACCTAAATTTCATGTAGTGTACGCTTTTGTACACCAAAATTTAGGTGTACAAAGGTGTACGACATGAACTTTAGGACCAATAGTTTAGTTGCATCATATATTTTGTCATAAATATGTTATTTTCCTCTAAATAAATTGTTAAACTATTTAAGTTTTGTACACCTATAAATAATTGGTTGTTCACTCATCTTAACATGAAAATATTTTGCAAATTATATTATAAATGAACCAAAATATAATTATATTTTTGATGAACTAATATTATATTGCACGTCCTAATCGTTGAAAAATTGGCTCTGAATTATATTGTACAATATTTTTCATATAGGATTGCAATTCATAAGAACTATATTAGTGAACAATTTTTTCTATGTTGATTTGTCAAATTGTATGTAATAAATGAATTTTTTAATTATAAAACTTGAAATTTCTTACATATTAATAATGTAAAAGTATAATAAAAGATATACAATATTTAGTATATATAAGTATATTCTTATGTAAATAAGCCATATTTCGAGTTTCTACACGAGCCTTAATCAAGTATCTTCATGAGCTACATAGACAACCATGTTCACGAGATTTTTATGCTGAATTTTGGCATGTTCGAGCTTGACTCGTTTATGAAAACGAGCTTAGAATTTTGTTCATAAACAAACTTATTTATTAACGAGTCAAGCTCAAACTGCTCGCGAGCAGAACGACTCATTTACATCCCTACATACTAGGTGTCATACTAGAAAGTAGGAAAAGAAGGGGGCATTTGAGTTATTGTTTTTCACTCGCTCATAAAGAAGTGTAATTTGCTCCTTTTAGATCTAAGAGTGATGGGTGGTAACTAGGGCCTAGCCCACCTCATTTAATTCATGCTCATTCAATCAGGCTGAGTCATACGAGCCTACAAATGGGTTAGAGTCTCAGTGCAGCCCAACCTTAAGGAAAAGTGCAGGTGTCGGTCGGTCCAGCCAATGTGCCACTAATTTATACACACACATATAGATGGAGAAATTATATACACTCTTTTATTTTCTACTCTAGCTCATTGCTTCACAAATTTTATTTTTAGCATATAATTTATCTCAAAGTATCAACCAATCAATGTTCAATTACTAGAGGCGTTAGCAAAATTCAAAAGTTTTTCTTTATACATTTTGCGCGTAAGTTTAAACTTTCAATTTTTTAATATTGAAGATGTCTCAAGTGCTATTATAAATCTGCTGGTAAAAATTCTAATTGATGGTTGATTAATATTATCATACAGTAAATGTCATTTTCAAGCAACTTTTGCTTTCAAAGTCGAGTAGAAATTGATGTCTCAATCTCACAAATCGTTGATGAAAATGCACGACAAAAACAATTTGATGGAAGCCCTAATGTCAGAGGGCATCTTAAAATGAAGTCTAAACAAAAAAGAGTTATTAGACTCACATGAACATGATAATTAATTAGACAAAGTTGATTGTGGCGTGCTTGAAAAAGAAGTTTGATAAATTTTCAGTAGGGTTTCAATCAACAGGCTATTTTGATGCACTAAATGGCTCAAACACTTGGCTATTCTGAAAGGACTTATTAGGTCCCTTGACAATTCCATTACGTGTTAAATTGCCTAATCTTTGTGTCATTGAACTAATCTAAATGCTTTCAACTTTGTTTAGGTACATAAGATCCTTAAGAAAAAGCAATTGTAAATTCATGTTGATGCACAAATGAAACATTATCTCAAGAGGGTTATCATAATGACTAGCCTAAAACAGCACAAAACTAGGGCCCTATTGATACTAGATTTCCATATATCTGATCTTGTTAATTATTTGAAATCTTGAATGTTTGCCCTCCATTGTGATCTCAAGTGGGGTCTTGATGAGATTTTGATTTGTACCGATGATTTTTAAATATATAGACTCCTTAAGAAGCATCAAGCATGCATGGATACAAAGTTTGTCTTCTGTCAAAATGAAATTTAAATGTGGACAAGAAAATGTGTAAATGGTAATTTCTTCATTTTTTAGCATTTTGGTCCTCAAGTTTGCATTCTTGATTTTTTTGGTTGCCAAATGTAAAAGCAACTCCATATTTTGTTTGTTTCAGCTTAGATGAACTAATTGTTCAGAATTCTTATTATTGTGGTCCATATACATTTGTTATTCAAATTGGTTTTGGAATGAATTTGCAAAAAGAAATGAAACGTACTTTAATTAGTGAATTGAACCTACTTAAGTTCTGTACAATTCAAGAAGTGTCATTTCAATGACAAGGGTGAATCTTTTATCTGTTAGGTCTTAAGATTACATCACCAAGTACCTTACTTAACAATGTTCCTCATCTAGTTCAAACTCTAAGATCAGCGATGTTGAAAATATTGGATGTATATTATTTCAGTAATATTACCGGATCTCCTATAGATCTAACTATGCACATTAATAAATGAAGCAGTACTAAATATAATCTTTAAATTTTAAATATCAAATGTAAGAAAAAAAAAAGGAGATTTCAAGAATCCAAAATTGCAATGATCAAATATGAATTCTTAAGGCATCTACTCTTAATATATTATTACTTTTTATTTGATTTGGTACTAGAGTCGATTTTAGTCCAACGACAACTTCTTAGAGATGCTCGCTTGAGGAGTGAGGAAAATATGTTAAACTAATTCCATATATTAACGGAGATATGGAGGTATATTATACTCATCATATATGTAGAATTATCTTGTCTACCACACGGTGCGTCTACAGTGTAAGTTGGAGTTAGCTAGATCTAATTTCATTATGGTAATTCATAATGGATGATTCAATTAGCTTATTAGTAAAGACTTATATACACCAATTTTTAGGTTCAAATCTCATAAAAAACAACTATAATTTTTTTGTTATGATATTAAAATCCTATCTAATCCCTACATAGTAACATATATTGGCCTTTACCTTAAGGGGTATGTTAAGAATTTCCCTTTAGATTTAGAAAATGTGGTAAGCTATTTATAAGTGATGATATATCTGTTCTTGACAAGTTAGATATTATAGGCGAGTTACACTTTCTTGATAAAAAAAAAAACTTTTAATAGATGGTGATTGACATATTAACTTATAAAAGCAATAATATATGGACCACAAAACCAAAAATACGACAGACAAGAAGCTCTAACAATGGACGACAAACACCAAGAAGAATTATGTATCACTAGGTTGAACAAAAAGATGGGAAACATAGAGAAAATGACACCATTCATGTCAGTGTATGTGATGGGAATAAAATGTGCAAGTTTTTGCTTTGTGAGAAGATGGAAAGTAGAGTGTATCAAGTTAATTTGACAAGACCATTGTTCTCGTAACATTGGTTGCCCCTTTAGTTTTGATATGTACACGGATTCATGATTTGTGACTTGAAAAAGAAAAAAAGAAGTACGTATCCTATATCTTTGGTTGGAACTTTTTGTATAATTATTTTTAGTATGGTATAATCCTGTATAGAGAGGTTAGGATATCAATTTTGTTACCTTGGGTGTATAGGGGTGGTATTTATACGTAGAACTTGATGACTTGTCAACCGTTCATTGCAATGGCGGATTCAGAACTTGAAAGACGTGAAGGCGGCCACAAACATAAACATGGAGAAAATAATAGAATTTCAAAATTGCAAGGATGTACTTCTTAGTTTGGCTAAATTTCAGTGACTAAATATTTAATTTTTCAAAAACAGTCCCTCTGTGTCAAAGAAAAGTTGCAGGAAAAGGGGTGGTAGATCTGGGGTTTGTTGGCGGCGGATAAAGGTGGTATAGGAGTATTTTCCGGTGGGGTCGGCCTGGATCCGCCATTGGTTTATTGGGCGGGACGTGTATACATGTGTGTACGGTATTCTTGTCCTTGGGGTGACATTCCAAGTGCGCTAGGTATTACAACGCCATTGGGTCATTTCTCATTGGTAGCACATTGTTTTACGAGTTGCTCTTTTGTATATTAGGGCCGAGGGGGATGGGGGTGGTCGATGAGTGGCATCTCATTCCATCTATTCCTTATAAATTATTGGGCTTGTTTTTCAATAATAGCATTTAGCATATAATATTTTTTTTTTTAAAAAACATGTCACCTTCTTCGCTTTTCAACTGTGAAAAACTCTATTAACTATTATATACTATCCACCGATCAATAAATGTTTTCTTAGATTATTTTTAATAAATGATCTAGGACTACTTGTTAGAGAAAAAAATTTACTTATAATAAATATTTTATAGTAATTATTTTAAAATGAATTGTATTTTATTTCTATGATAAAAAAAATGATTTTTGTCTTCATCCTATGTGTTTCTCAATTACTTGCAATTCCTTTAGAAATCAGCCCTCCGCATCTAAATTTGGGGTCCGATTCTCTAGCCTTTATTTTTGCAATCAACAACTCCAAATTCTCCAACTAAACTTTTGACAGACAAAAGTAGGTGGTTGAATTGGTCTCACTTTTATAGCCATGACTTGAGGTCCTAGGTTCGGAAAGGGGTTAAGGATGGTATAGGAAACGTATTGTATACTAGTTAAAAAAATTAAACTTTTGGCCTTAATTATGGCGGAATGTTGTATAAATTTTAAGAAGTCTTTTTTTTTTTTTTTATAAAGAGGTTGGAATGAACGATATAACTTTCTCTCTCGAATACTGTAAGGGGGTGACTATCCTGACGTCATAAATTTCATACAGAACACCACATAGTTCCACAACGATTTGAACCTGAATTGTTGTTTAAGAGGTCCAAATCTTTATCCATTTAGACCAACAAACATTGGTACTCTTATGAAGTCCTTTTATTAAACTAAATTTGGAGACACGTGCGTTGGACGTGAATGTTGTTTTTATAATTATTTTGAAAAATTTTGTAGATTGCATGACTAAATTATTATTTATCAAATAAATAGAAATGTGACATATTAAAAAAAGTGTTTAAAGTATAAGACCCATAAATTGAAAATTACATAAAATTGTACATATGTAACAAAATATTAAGGTGCATCTTTTGAATCCTCTATGAGAAATATTTACGGAACTTCTAATTGCATTGAAAATAATTTAACCAATATTAGTGTAAATATGTTCTATTATTTAATTTTATTTAATATAAAGTGTATCCTCTAAAAACCGATGCTGTAAAGATTTCCTAAAATTTGTCAGCAACTTCATTGAACATACTGCTTGTATTTTCCTACCCTATAATAAACAAAAAAAATATGGCATTAGTAAATTAAATTAGTCTTAAAAATTTAAAATTAATCAATGTAAATAATACTAACCTCATTATCCACCAAGATAATTTTTAGACGTTTTCCACTGCCATGTTTACTGAAAATAATGCTCTATCATCCCAATTCGAATAACCAAAACTTATATGCATCATTCTTTTTTTGAGATTTGAAGTTTTTCAATATGCTTAAATTACGTGCACAAAGTGTTCTCAATAATGACTTCTGACATTTTAAAACCTATATTTGCAACACTAAAATATAAGTTCTAAATGTACTAAATATTAACATTGAATTTTAAAATGAAACAAAAAACAGAAATTACGATAATTCATATTAAAAAAGAAAATGTACCTTGTAATAGTATAGGAACTTAATGTGCAATGAGTTTATATATATATATGATAGAGTTATACCAATATATTAAAAAAGAATCTAATTGGTGCCGCTAACACCAATATTTACTTAATAGAGATAAATATTTTTTTTTGATAATCTATCTTGATAATAATTAATATTTTAATATTTACCTAAAAGCTATTGATAATATTATCACGAACGAGTTACATTCTTTTTTATTTCTGGTCCTTAAGATCCTAATCCAACAGAATCTGTTATGTTTAGGAAGGCAAATCATCTGTCATTGGATTAAAAGAATTTGCATAGCTGAATTGACACTTAATCCAATCGAATTTGTTAAGTTAACTTGGACTATTATCTGTATCATTTTAAAAAGGAGAATTCTGTTGTTTTTAAATAGAGATAAATACTTATGTGATAGCTTGTCTTGATAATAATTAATATTTTAAATTCATTCGTAAATTTATCAAATCCATTGGTAAATCTATCAGTACATAGAAGTGAAATTTTATCTACAATGGTAATAATTAAAATTTAATTTTTTTAAATTAATTAATCTCTCTTTAATTATTATTATTATTATTAGTTGATAATGATTGTAATACTATATTATCTAACAATTATAATAATTTAGAATTGAAAAGAGAGATGAAATTGTCCAAAAAAAAAATTTCTCTACATCCTGATTTTTATAAGTGTTATATTAGGATTGTTATTCAATTTATTTATATATTTGTGAGTTATTTAGCTCATTCCTTTACTAAGGCTATTGATGCCTGGTCCGACTTTACTGAATGGGATCCTTATCCACTTTTAAAGTACCAAACTTCTTGAGCATGCTTAGCTTATCTATCTTAAGATTTATTAACACTTCACTTGATTTGTAAACAAAAAAACTTGTATTTTGAAATGTGTTACCCACATTTAATGCACATAATGATGAAAACACGTGGCAGATGTTGGTTGGTTTGTCATTACAAGAAATAAGGTGTTGTTACGAGAAACAAGGTGCTCTGAGACCTCAGAGAAGTCAGTAAAGCTGACATAGGAAAAGACAGGTGGCACGTGACAACTTGAGGATCATGTTTCCAAATCTTGGGAGGAGCATATCGATAGTATGCTTTAGACCCTCGGAAGGATTTCTCGGGAAGGAATGATTTGGGAGGAAGCCGATGAGTTAGGAGCACACTCCCCCACAACAGTGCACGAGGAAACATGGAGTAATTTACGGAGCACACGTCCAAAATAGGAACGTGTGAGAGTTTTTCGGGGCACAACGTCGAAGAAGAACGTGAGCTTCCTCAGAAATAGAGGGTGTGGGGAGAGAACGTGGCTATCTAGCCGGAGAAAATCAAGTATAAAAGGGAGATCACTACAAGACAAACAACAGACACAGTACCCATCATTATCTTTGCTTTTACTCTACAAGTTTTATTTTCCACAGTAGCATAGTTCTCTTTTGTGCAAGACTTGAATTTGTTCCGTTTGCATTTACCACGACCTCAATAAGTTCTTTTGAGTCAAGTGTAAGCTCACGAGTTCTCTCTTAATTTAATTCATCTTTTATTATATTCATTGTTTCTTCATTCGTTACGATTATTTCGATTAGTGCATCCGAAATTCCTAATCTGTTAGGCAACACCGAACCCCATACAATTTTAAACTATCGAATCTCGCGTCTGCGACCGTTTGATTCCTTAAGGAGAATTTCAAGAACAGTTTTTGGCGACCACAGTGGGAGATATGGCAAGACATGCTACACGAAATGCTAATCTCTCAAATCCAGAAGAGGCCTCCAGTCAAAAGGCATCTCCTCTTTGCGGGCCGTCTTCTGAAGCCCCTCGCGAAAATTAGGGATCTGAAAGCTCTGAAACTCAGGATCTGATGGCGGCATATTACGTAGTTTTGTGCCAACATATAGCAAATTATTCAACAAGGGTAAATGACACGTTGGAAAAGATGTTTCAAACTGATAAAAAAGAATTAGGAAATCACTTCAATAAACAAGTGTCCCATCTAACAAAAGCTATCGAAGGGCAAAACTGCACGCAACAAATCTAGCAGGCAAACAATCCAAAGAGTTCCTCAGGCGAACTAATGATTGGTATGCACAAGTATGGCGCGAGGGTGATCGCATCGTGGGAGATCTTAACCATCTCTATCACGACTTACATGCACCTCTTGGGAAAAAATCGAGAAAGAAGTCGAAGTAGCCATGGAAGCAAGGGCAGAGTAAGGGAAACACCCGATGACCAATGAAGACTCATCCAACTTCTCGAAAGCAACTCAAACAAGAACTCTGAATTGCCTTTGGGCTATCCATCGGTGACCACCAACATGGCATACAAACCTGCACTACTGACGTACTCCACCAGAGTGGTTCTGGCCGTGAACGTCAATGCCTACAGTAATCCTCATTTCAAAATAAGCACCGAAGCTTGGAGTCCTAGTGTCACTAACATTTTTGCAACCCCGACGTCAATTTCTTTCACGCGACTGGTTGTCTTCCCGATAAATTCGTCTGCTCCTGTTGTCGAAGGAGTGTCTGAAACTTTGGAGGGTAATACTTCGTTCCCATATCACCCTCTCCTCCTATGGCTTATCCTAACTCAGTCATACCGCATATGGCGTACAGTTCGCAAACCTATAGAGGTCTTACCACGGGAGGCCAACCTCCTATTCATCCTGGAACGCAACCTTTTAGTGGCTCAATTTAGGGAGGCCCACCTCCTACACAGTCGGGAGCCAGCCTTATGAAAACTTCATCTCAGGAAGTCAGCCTCTCACACATTCAAGATCACTGCCTTATGAAGGATTTGTCTCTGGAGGCCAGCCTCTGATTCATCTCAGAGCACAACCATATGAAGGTCTACTTTCGGGAGGACCACCGCCTATACAACCAGGTGTACCACCCCATTACCTATTGGGGCTCAACAGCCACCGAAATTAACACAAGAAGCAGTGGCTAATATGATTGAACGAATGTTCAGCTCACAAATGCAACGTGTGAATCTCCCGGTTTACCGCAAACCATATCCAAATTTCATCGACGAGGATTATCCTTTTCCTTGAGGGCATAAAGTCCCAGAATTCACATTGTTCTCGGGGGATGACAAGATCTCTGCTCTCGAGCATGTGGGGCACTTTAGTTAACAATGTGGAGAAGTGTCCGAAAATGATTTCATAAAATTGAGATTGTTCCCAAGTTCGCTCACAGGAACCACATTCAACTGGTATCTCAATCGCTTGCCGAATTCCATTTTTACATGGTGGGACATGCAAAATGTGTTTCAAGCGCAATTCGTACGAAGCGATCCAGGGAACTCAATCACAGATTTAGCTCGGTTGAAACAAAATGCTGTAGAAACTGTGAAAGAGTTCTTAACCATGTTTCGACACGCACGGATTCGATGTCATATCAACCTTCCGGAAAGCGAGTTCCTTTGAGTTGCTCAAGATGGTTTGAATTTTGAATTACGGAAGAAATTTGAGGGCATGGTGTTCCACGATTTATACGAATTAACGGAGAGGGCGGCTCAGTTTGAAATCATCCTTAAGGAAGAGGGCGTGAGTAAAAGTACGACTTTTGAAAGCTACTACCAAGAGATCGCGCCTACCAACACTCCAACAGAAGCGATTGAGTACATGGATAATGCGACGGTTGAGGTCGATGTGGCTGAATATGCCAAAAGAAAACCTTTGGTGTGCGATCATTTGGACAAGAAGAACGTACAAGCTCCCGTGAGCTTCAAATTGAAATAAAATAGAAAATATTCTTTCTATTTAGATAATTTCGATTTGATCTTTGACTGGCTCTTGGAAAACAAGAGAATCTGGTGCAAAGGCAATCACAAGCTCCCCTCGACTGAGGAGCTTCGAGGGAAGAAATTTTGTAAATGGCATAGTTTGTCGTCACACTCGACAAATAATTGCATAATTTTTTGAAATGTAATCCAAGACTTGGTAGATTCAAAGGAATTACAATTTCCCGACTCACAGGAAGTAATGGACGTTGATAGCAACCCATTTCCACAAAGTTTCGAGTGTGTTGTAATCGATCTTTTTCCTTATATGCAGGCGACTTCTAGCGTCATGAAAGCAACTCAGATGGCAGTGGCATTGTTCAATCGGCTGGTGGATATGGGCGTGCTTAACTTCCCACACTTTTCAAAACCCTCACTTGATGCGGTTTACAGACGGCACCTATCTGACCTTCATACCACTGACAAGTGTGTTGACTTCAAGGAATTCTTGAATAAACACTGGGATTACAGTTGGTACAACTTAACAAACAAGGAGGAAGTAGCCCTTGGCCTTGGATATCCTAGAGGACCTAGATCAGCTATGAAGTTGCCATACCACAACCCATTCACTCAAGGTTCGACAAGCTATGAGCGCTATAATTTGTGGCAAAAGAAGGAACTTAGGAAGCACTCTAGGGCCAGTCCACCCACTGAGATATGCCACCATCCATGCACAAACCAAGCGTCGAGGGACATATCACCCGAAAGGATGGGCTTTTGTCATCCGTGCGCTGAAAGATTGCAGGAGGTGATAGTCACCCACCAGGTGATGTGGAATGTGCGCCGACATGTCGAGCTAAGGGAGCATATGTATGAGCGGACCCAACGCTTCTTAGCTGCTCAATATGCCAATCCTCGAGGTACGCAATACTTCGCTCCTCAAACTACCCATCACACTTCACGAACTCCCCATTATGCTGCTCCTCGGACACACTTCGAGGAAAAAAGAAAGTAGGAGCAAGAACGAGCGCAAAAAGGAAAATTACCAGTCATCGAGGTGTCTGAACTGAAGCCACAAAGGTTTTGGAAGCCTCGAAACCCCGAAGCTAGAGTTTGGAAGGAGGTCACAGTCCCAACACGACAGTCTCCGAAGAGGAAGCATGAGCCTCTCAGTCCCACCAAGTTGATCAAGTCACAGAAAAGAAGGTGGTACTGACGCCTGACAAAGCTTCGGAAGCAGACAGAGAAAGTCCCAGTGGACGAATTGCGAGAAGATCAGACGAAGAAGGAGGAAAGCTTGAATGGTCCTTTTGTCATTGACAAAGTACACCGGGAGTCGGACTACAAGATTGATTTCTCGGAGAGCGACTTTAAAGTCATCCTTGACGACTTCGCTCCTATTAAGAGGCACAAAACATTCAATTACAATATGGTGTTGACACTCCCTGCAGGATATAAGGCATCGTCGGGGCAATCGACAACTCGACCTGAGGATGTAGAAGACACAACTGCCCTGACGGCCGAAGTGGCAGTGGTCGAGAAGAATGAGTCGGGAGTTGCAGCCAAAACACCAGGTAAGTATATTCGATATGAAAAACTTGACATATCTAAAGGGGTCAGCCTTAAACCCCTATATATGAAGGCAACAATTAATGGAATCCTCATAGGCCAAATCCTGGTCGATGGGAGTGCATCTGTAAATTTATTGCCTCTCAAAATGCTCTCCACGGTGAACCAATATCTCGAAGACTTGATTCTTGTTGACACCAAGGTAACGAGTTTTGCTGAAAATATGACCCAAGTCAAATGAGTCTTTGCCGCTCCCATTAAAGTGGGATCGAAAGAGTCATTGGCAGCTTTCTATGTTGTTGACATACATCCTTCCTTTAATGCCCTGATCGGTCGAGATTGGTTACATCGAAATATATGTGTCCCCTCGACATTGCATCAGCACATTATGTTTTGGAATGGAGATAAAATTGAAATTGTTTACGTTGACCCTGACGCAAAACATGTCGAATCTTACATGATTGATGTTGGCATTTTAGGTGATAGGCTCATCCCATTCTGGCAAAACCATAGCTACTAGGTAGTTGGCCTAATACTGCTAGTCGATGATTCCCAGGAAGCAGCTAGCAACAGATGGACTCTTTTCCCATCACAGACACTCCAAGAGCTCGGGGACAAAGGAAAATAGGTGGTAGTAATTAAAGACGATTCCACCTCAGAAGAGTCTGTCAACTCTCCCGCCAACGATCTCGATGAGGTAACATCGATGAGCCCCATCCGAATACATCAAGTGATGGTCACAGAGCGAGGGCAACAAAACCCCGTTGAAAGCTCGTCTTCAATTAATGAGTCCTACACAGACTCAGAAGGCATAGAGGTCATACAAAACTTCATGCAGCAGCTATTAGTCCTCGCAACCGAGGCATTTTTTCTTTGTACGAAGCAACCCACCATCGGTGAAGTGTACGAGTTGGGCTGCATTGAAGAAGTCCCAACAGAGCATCGGGAGGATGGATGGATATATTTGTCTTTGGCTTAGTAAGCCGAAGACATCAAGCCAGAAGTGCGAGTTCCCCTCGAGGAAGTCAATCTCAAGAGTGAACAAAAACCACGTATCACTTGGGTAAGTGGACTTCTCGACCCTATCTTTAAAGGTGATTTAATCAAACTCCTTAGGGAATACAAAGATTGCTTTGCTTGGGAGTATCACAAGATGACAGGCCTTGATTGGACGCTGGTGGAACATCAGTTCCTGATCAAGGAAGGAGCAAGACCGATTCGACAGGCGCCGCAAAGGATGACTGGTGAAATCATGGCTTTGGTGCATCAAGAGATTCACAAACTTCTCAAGGTCGGATTCATTCGAACTTCCAAGTACATCGAATGGATTTCAAATATTGTGCTAGTAAAAAAGAAAAATGAAAAAATTCGAGTCTGCATTGATTTTTAGATATCTCAACTATAGTACCCCTAAAGATGAATACCCAATGCCAATTGTTGATATGCTTATCGACACCACAACCAGATTTTGGGTATTCTCCTTTATGAATGGTTACTCGGGATAAAACCAAATCTACATGGCCGATGAAGACATCCACAAAACAACCTTTCGATGTCTCGGACCTCTCGGAATGTATGAATGGGTCGTCATGCCTTTCGACCTGAAAAACATAGGAGCCAATGTGCAATGAATGCAATTTTTCATGACTTGATCGAGCAAGCTGTCGAAGTGTATATCAACGACATAGTAGTCAAGTCACTGGATCTTGAGTGTGCTTTTGGGGTCTCGGCAAGAAACTTCTTGGGTTTCTTGGTTCACAACCGAGGAATCGAGGTAGATGAAAATAAGGCCAAACCTCCCCGAACTAAGAGGGAGATACAATTTTTTTTGGGACAAATAAATTATCTAAGGCGTTTTATCTCCAATGCTGCAGGAAAAATACGAGTATTCTTCTCATTGCTTCGATTGAAAGGAACTGAAGAATTTGTGTGGAATGTGAATCATCAATAGGTTTTCGAAGCCTTGAAGGCATACCTATCGAAACCACCGATTATGGCTGCACCAATCCCGGGAAATCCACTCAAGTTGTATGTCGTCGCGGGTCTAGAATCACTCGGATGCTTACTGGTGTAGGATAGTGAGACAGGGCAAGAAATGGCCATTTTCTATTTAAGTAGAAGTTTGAACAATGCCGAATGTAATTGTCCTTTTGTAGAAAAAAATATGTTTGGAACTGTATTTTGCTTCAATAAAATTAAGGCATTATTTTCTTCTATATACTATTTTCATTATTGCGCAGTCCGACATATTGAAATTCATGTTAACGAGTCCATTGCTTAAAGGCCGAATTAGCAAATGGAGTTTGGCTTTGCTACAATTCGATCTCATTTACGTTTTGCAAAATTCGGTAAAAGGACAAGCATTAGCCAACTTTCTTGCAGAACATTCGAGCCCCAAAAAGATAGAACTTCCTATTGAAATAGCCTATTTCAGTTTGGTGCCTTGGAAGTTGTATTTCAATGGTTCTAGCATGAAATACGGCCAAGGGATAGGTACAGCCATGGTTTCTCCAAGAAGGAGACGAACACAAATATCCTGCCGAATAATCAGGAAGTGCATCCATAATCGAGCTGAATACGAAGCTTTAATTTTAGGTCTCGAACTAGTCAGGAACAAAATATTTGCGACTTGGAAATTTATGGAGATTCACAGCTAGTGGTTCACCAAGTGACAAGGAAAGCCAAATGCAACGGCGAAATCCTCACGAAATGCCTCCAGTAAGTCGACGAGTTGTTGACATTCTTCGATATCCATAAATTCCAATACATTCCATGGTCGTTGAATTGGATGGCAAATGAGTTGGCTCAATTAGCATCTCGGTACCATTTGTTGCAACCAAGTATGTGAGGAAACCTCACGATAGAGTCTAGAATCCTTTTAGATGAGACTAGGACAGTCGAAGTTTGCAACACGATTCTTCAGGGAGCAAACGACTGGTGAGAGGAGCTAATAACGACCCTAACGAATCCATCTCTCGTCGGGCAAAATTCCTATTTAAGGCAACTAATGTAGAATTAAATCGTAATTGAAGGAGAGCTATTTCGAAAAGGGAACGACGGAATGTTGTTACGATGTGTTAATATCGACGATGCCCTTCGAATCATGGCAAAAACGCACCATTGGTTGTGTGGTTTACACCAAGCCGGTGAGAAAATGACATGGCTAATTCGATGACATGGTTTCTTTTGGCCTTTCATACGTAAAGATTGTATTACAATGGACAAAGATTGCAGGTCTTGTCAAAGGCATGGAAACATCCCCCGAGTACCAACAGCTGAACTCCATTCAGTCATCAATCCTTGGTCTTTCTGAGGTTGGCCGATTGATGCCATCAGAGAAATACATCCCAAGTCGTCTAGAGGACATTCGTATGTGTTAGTGGCTACCGATTACTTTACCAAATAGGTGGAGGCCATCCCTTTGAAACGAATCACTCAGGAAGAAGTGATATGGTTCATCTAAGAACACGTTATTTACAGGTTCGGATTACCCCAGTCAATTACGGTAGACCAAGCCACCATGTTCAACAGTGAACATGTTCAATCTTTTGCCTGCGAATATGGTTTTGAATCATAAATTCAGGCCAACTAGCAGGCGAAATCAACCAACAAGATTATCCAAAATAATATACAATGCATGATTTCGAACAACCCAAGGGAATGACATGATTTGTTGCAAAGCACTTTATGGGCTCACCAAATAAGTTTGAAGACAGGAACTAGAACCATCCCCTATCGATTGACGTACAAACATGAAGCAATGTTACTTTTCAAAATTGTGGCACAATCACAAAGATAGCAAGGAAAAATGATTTCAATCATGTTGACTACCACACAGCCATGATGGTCGAACTCAAAGAACTAAACTGGAACTGGCTCAAAGCATTGGATTGTATCCAAGTCCAGAAACGTAAAGTGGCTCGTGCATACAATAAAAGGGTCAAAACACATCATTTCAAATAGGGTGATCTCGTGTGGAAAGTAGTACTTCCCTCAAGAAAGAAAAATCAATGGCTCGGGAAGTGGTCACCAAATTGGGAAGGTCCTTTTCT
>CAODLS011483918.1:0-11659 GCA_948243855.1 Flueggea neowawraea | reverse complement strand
TTGAGTCCCAAATTGGGCAGTGACCTGTTAAGCAATTGGAGTGTTTCTTCGTTGAGTGTGCTGTTTCAATTAAATAAACAAGTTCAACTTATGCTAAGAATCATCAACTCTGCAATGAATGACGATCTCTTCTTTTCAGTGGCCAACCATCAACTCCCAGTCGTTGGTGTTGATGCATCCGTTACCAAACCCCATACCAACAACGTAGAATTGGTAGCCATGAAGATGCATCGGGTGATCCTCTGTGGTGACAATGCTGGTATCCTGCATGACAATTTGTACAGTGGAACCATACTTCAGCTTGTAAAGCTTAGTTGCTTTAACAGGTTGCCACAACCCTCTGGGAACATTTCCAGTGTAATTAAATTGCACTGGAGGAACGGGTGGAAAGTCTGTGGTAAAGACACCAGGTTGACCTTGGTAATAAGCCTGCATCAAAGAATTTCTTGTTGGGTTCACATAGGACACATTGTTTATGCTGGCAGCGGATCGAGTCCCATTTGGACCTTGGCAACGGGAGCTATTAGGATTTATGCAGTTGATGAGTCCTAACCCCACAGTGAAGAACAGGTTATGGTCAATCTGAGTGGGTACATTGACCTTGCCAAGACTCTTCACCTGAGCAGTGAAAGCTGCTGCAGTGTTTGTGTCATTTTAAGCAGGCAGTCGTGGGAGGATTGGCAATGAAGACCTTCCTTTCTTGGACTTGGAATTGCAGGGTGCATTTTTGTATTCAAGGATTGCAGTAGTCGTTGTATTGTCAAATGGTGCATTCTGGGCTGTGTTATAGGCACGTGCTGCCATGTAGTAGCGACCTGGTGCTTGATCAGCTGTAAGGAGTACATTAGTTGTCTGACCAGGGCCTATCATGATGACTGATGTTGTGAAAGGTTTGGTATATGATGCACCAACACCGACGACTGTGAGTTGATGGTTGGCCACTGAAAAGAAGAGTTCTTGATTCATCGCAGAGTTGATGATTCTTAGCATAACAATCTCGCCTGATGCCACTGGGAATATGGCCGTTTCTGTATTGCGAAATCACCACACAAAAAATTGTCATTGATATCGGCAAAAAATTAAGTTGTTGCAAGTAGTGATTCTTAAAGCAAATAGAATTTCAAACCTTTCTTAGAGCATCTATACAGGTCGCCGGGTTGACCATTGATGGTATAACCATCAGACACATTTGGTTGTGCTCCAGTGAAAAGTGCCAGCTTCCTGACATCCATAGGATCTCTGTCCCACCACTTTCCTGTCAATTAGTAAGCAACAGTTTCAGTTGATTTCATAATTTATAAAACGAAAACTTTAAAGTGGAAATGAAAATCTCTTACCGAGAAGAATTGGAATTTCTTGCCTGGGCATTGGGAAAGGATAAGGAGACCCCAATTTCGGATAGATGATGAGAGCTCCATAAAAAGTAGCTCTGAGCCATTTGCTGTGGGCATGCCACCACAAGGTGCCCTCCTGGTTTTGAATTGTGAATCGGTATGTGTAGCTCCCTCCTGGTAGAATTGGACACTGAGTCACATATTCAGGACCATCGGCCCATGGATTTCGCAGCTGCCGCACTCCATGCCTGATAAATTCAACAGAGCAATTTTGTGAGGTAAAGACATTTACTTCTGCATTATCTTGGTAGTATTAGCTACTCATATACTTAGCCTTTGATCATTAGTGTTCCTCATTTGTTTTCTCTTGATAACTAACTGATGCTTGAATATGCATCATATACAATAATTACCAGTGAAGAGTGAGATTGTATCGAGCATTGTTTATAGCTTTAATGACAAGAGTGTCGCCGTCGCGCACTTCCAGTGTTGGTCCCGGGAACTGTCCATTAACAGTAATTGTGCTATGTGTTCTGGACAGCCTCTTCACTGGCGTTGCTTCAACCTACACCATGCCAAAACAAACACAAAGTTACACACAAAAAAATAACCAAAAGTAAACATTATTCAAATGAGGAAAACTACATACAACAAATTCATGGTAGTGAGTTTCTGCTTCAGAGAAAGAAGCTAAGAAACCAAAAACCAGAAGAAAGCTAAGAAAGAAGCAATGAGAAACATGGCTATGAAACTCCATTGCTCTTTAGACTCGTTTGATTAAACTCTGTTGTATTGTATGATGAGTGAGGTAGGCCATGCAAGACCACGTATTTATACTTGAATATAGCGGGAAAAGACAAGGACTTGAACTCATTTATTTTAATAATTTAAAGTTAGAAGTGTTTAGGAAAAATTTAAGGTTATAAGTCAACAGATGCACTATGAAATTTAGGCCAATTAGTCTAACCATAAAGAGGATTTGGTGCGCCCACTTGCCCCATCATTTGCTAAACAAACCAAGATTCTGTACTTGTTTTACAATATAGGCCATTTGTGTGATTCTTTTGCTGAGCGGTTGCAACGTATGTGTTTCAGGGTTTTGTTGCATTGATTTAAAAGGTTTTTTTTTTTCATTTGAATCTTTGGTTAAAGAGTGCTTTTGCTAGATAACTGAATTAGAGAGTGTACAAATGCTCCTTATAATCTTCTCTATTATATTATAAATAATTTAATTGTTTATATTAACTTATTTTGAAAATTGTGTGCACTCCAATAATACTTTCTATTTCAACGAAAAGTTCAATTATATGTCTGCATTAATATTGAAAATTGTGCATGTTCCTATATAATAATAAGACACTAATTTTACTGATGAGTTCAAATAAACAGCTTGTTGGACATGGTCTTACGATCTGAATTGAGTCTCATACATCGGCAAATATAATTATTAGGATTTTTAAAGTAGAAAAAAAAAAGAAGAAAAAGAAATGGTTTCTTAAGATGTACAAATTGGTAGCCAATGCCTTCAAATATTTCGGCTTCCATTTGAACATGTGAGCTACAGATTGGATGTTGCAGTTTCTAGTCATCCCCGGTTGAAATTCTGAGAAAAGCATTGACGCCATGTCCTCTTAATTCATTTTCCGCCCGTTTCTAAAATAACTTATTTTTTTAGAACCAATAGCACAAAATGACAACATTTCAACCTCTTTTACAAATAGATAAAATCATGATATTATTTGCATAAAAAGACAAGTTAACTTGCGGCCAATCTCCTTAAATTAAGGGACTATGAAGAAAGATATAGACATTTGTTTAAAATTGAAAATAATTTGGACAAAATATCATTTTATGGAATGACTTAAAACCTTGTTTATTTGTGTAATTAGATTCATTAAATTTATGTGTGGTGTAATTTTTACTATTTTTTTTAGTGTCACATAAAAGTTGTTATAATCTCTAAGTCCAATTTTGGAGAAAATATTCATTTTTGAATTAATGAAGTTATTAAATATATGTTAATAATGATGATGATGATGAAACTTGCAAAATAAAAGAGAGAGTACTTATCGTTGATGTTTTCTTTTCATATTAACTGAACTATTGAAATCTTGTAGTCGCGACGAGTAAAAATACAAATAGATTTTCAAACTTGAAATTATTAAGCGAAAAGAAAATCAGTTGTATAAATCAATAGTACACTCTAGCATAAAAGAATATACTATAGTGTACCCATAATAAATAAAAAAACATACTTGTAAATATATAACAAGATTATTAGTATCATGAACAAACAAAAAAAATGACTACTCGTATGATCAGTACATTAATATGTAATGATATATGATCAGCATATTAAATATAGAGGAAATCACACCATCTCTTCACTTTTACAATTATTTTTTTTTTTTTGTGTTCAGCAGTGCATTAAAATTTCTAAAATACAAGAGGCGGAACTATAATTTTAGGAATACTCAAATATATATACGGTTTTGGACTTCTCTCTGACAATTTTTGCGCTCTCTCTACTTTCTCTCTCTTCTCGCTTTCTCCATATGCTTCCTCTTCTCCTATCATCTGCTTCGACTTTTCTTTCTCCCATTGCAACTCCTCATGTGATCTCTTTCTCTTCTTCTTCCTCTTTCCCATCCGATGGGCTCGCCCTTCTCTTCTTTGCTTTTCTTCTCTTTTTTGTACTAATCTTTCGCCTCATCTTCTTTTTTTTGTTGTTCGAGATCTAAAAAGTGAGATTCTTTGTGGTGGGAAGCTGTTCTGGTTGGTGACGGTGGCAGACGACATTGACAGAGAGAACAAGCGGTGGTGATGAACGAGAGAGAGAGAGAGTGACGAACCAAGCGCGAGGGGGAGAGAGTACTTTCACGGTGACAAACGACAGAGAGATCGAGAGAGTGGGGTTTCGGGCGAGATTGAGAGAGTGGATGGCGGCAGCGTCGATGATGGGGTGGCGGCGTGGGTTTCGAAACCCTAGCTGCAACCTCATTCCTAACTTTATGTAATTTTTTTGTCTTGTAAATTAAAAATATTCGTGAGATGTACTCATTTTTGTAAGCATGTGTTAGTATGTTATGTACTCATTTTTTAGTTGGCTCGTTAATAATCATTTTTTAGTTGGCTCGTTATGTACTCATTTTCGTATGTGCAAAAGTGAAAACGACTTGGTCTTGTTTTGTACTCATTTTATAGTGGTTAAAGTAATCAGTCAATGCTCATTTTTGTATATGGAATAATGAGAACTATTTGTTCTTATTTTGTACTTATTTTGTAATTATTGAAGTGATCATTCAGTACTCATTTTCGTATGTGCAAAAATGAGAACATTTTGGTATCACTTTGTACTCATTTTGTATATAGAATTCCAAGTACATTTTGGTCTTGTTTTATACTCATTTTCTATCGTTTGATCAATACGTAGTTAAAGATGGTTAAAAGGTCAATTTTTAGCAATTTTGCAATTACATAAAATGAGTTCGTATTTTTGTATACATTTTGAACGGTCTTGCATTTTTTTAAATTTAAATTCTTTTTTGAAATATTTTTGAGTTTTTCCCTTAAATATATTGTTATATTATTAATACATTTATGTATATTTGTATGTTAACAATATATCAATGTATATTCTTAAAAGGGCAGACGTGTATTAGGTTTAGAGAGAAGGTATTCGCAAACTCAAAAAAATAATAATAATAAAAATAGGGGACAATCTATTCAATCCCATCAAGGGTTTTCTCTTATTACTAGTTTTACTTTTGTTCAGAATATTATAAATTTATTTTTATTTTTTTATAAATTTTCAAGACTGATAAAAAGTTATCTTAAATTAAAAAATATAAAAACATAAAAATTATATGAATATAAATATCATATAATTATAAAAAAATCTCATATTAAATTTTGAAAGTTTTCTTTATACATAATATTTTGAATATTTAGATTATATTCTATTTAGATATTCAAAAAAATTAAATAAGACGTGTATTACTTACGATGAAACTACTATTTAGAAAAATATAATGTGAAATATCGAATATAAAAAGCGTCAAATGTCGAAAAAATAAACTTGATGTATTTAACTTATATATGTATATAGATTGTTACTCTTTTATATATATATATAGATTATTACTCTCTCTTTTTTCTCTCGACTGTTTTCTATTTTACTTATAAAACCCGCCTGTCGCCTTCCAATGCAATTAAGAAGAACAATAATGTTTGATGTTGGACCTTTAATCAAAATTAATATTTATAGGAATAAATTTAGTTACTCTCAATACAATAGGTATAAAATAAAGCAGAGATACGTGATGCAAGAGAAGAAAAAAATTGAATTCTTAGTTACATTAAAAAAGAGACACACACAGAGTTTTAATGAATAAATAGAAATTGTTGGGTAAAACAATATTGGGCGCAAACATCAGTTTGCGACATTAAAGGGAATAAAGAGAGAAGCTCATATAAAACACATTTGTTTGTTAAAGCGCAGTCGCATTCATTTATTGTAACAGGTTCAGTATTCAGAGAGGTGGGTATACTTGTCCACTTAGACACCAAAAATGCTAACATCAATCAGGGCACTTGTTAAACTGATCATGTAGTTTTCATGAGCGTTAAGTGTTTTAATCAATATACTTAAGTCAGAGCAGGTTTTATCTCCAAATTTTATTGGTAACTAAATAAATCTTCAGATAAAGTGACTTCCTGAAAATGGCATTCAACGATTATACATAGTTTATGACGAATTGGGTAGCCTGCTATTTCAATGCTGAACTTATTACTACAATATATGGGTTTGAGTTTCCTGTAAAAACATCGCCCTGTAACTACTCTGTCAGGACAGGTAGCATTGTAGGACCTTCCTCACAACTGCCAAGCTCAAAGACAACTGCATTTTTCAGACTGCTGCTTCGACAATGCGAGACGGCAGTTCATGTTTACGTGTTGTAATTGTATCGTGTCATCTATATATAACACGTGATTTCATGTATTATAAACATAAACAAAAATAGAATTTATGTTTTTTGTGTCGTACTCTATAATCATATTGTTGTATTATTGTGTCACAAATTGCCAGCTTGATTTAGAAAAACATTTTTAAAATAAAAGACAGACAATTTGCACAAGTAGAACATAAGATACATCACAGGACGCATAAATGACTAGATGAAAAATGCAGATGTGCCGTATAGATACAGTAAATAACCATGGATGCAGTGTACGTAAAGCATAACAAATCCAGAACCTAAAATGAGATCTACACCATCCAACAAGAAGCAGGTTCTTGAATAATGTTTTGTTCATGCTCCCCACCATTATTCTCATATCCAAACCCATCTGAATGCTTCAACCAGCAGTTTCATGCACACGAAATTGTGATAACATGAACGATTGGCGCAAAATCCAATGAAATGAATCATACATTGACAAAACTATGTTTCAAGAGAAAAAAGAAACGAAGTACAGACCTGTGATGGATCAAAAGAATATCCAAACATATTTGAAACAGCTGCTTGTTGGCGTACACCAATTGACAGGAAATCGTACAAAATTCAAAAACCATCGAGGAAGCAGCAGTCAAACCAGAGGCATCGCTAAGTGCACGTTAAATGGAAATGCCGAATGAAAACCTCCTAGCCAACTGCCTACAAAAAATATCAGCAACTCTAATGCTTCTACTTTATGGTCTACACTAGAGTGCAAAAATACCAGAACAGAAGGAACTTCAACACTGAACTGCAATTATCCATTGAGAGTGCAGAAAGGTCGGCAAGCAAAAGAAATTTGATCTCACCACCAAAAACATCTTCAGTGCTGTCCTATTTGCTGTTTCAGCGCCCGTAAGGACTTTATCTTTAACTAACAAATTTGAATAAACTCGTATAGTACTCTAGAATCTCCTTTCACTAGCTTCCTTGCAACATCAACAGAACTCCAAGACCTTAACCCTTGGGAGATCCGATCACTGAGTTCAGCCTCATTGATGGATGAGGTCCAACTTTCTAGAATTTGAAAAATCTGCCCAGGTCCTCCTTCATGTTCCTTTTTTCCTCAGAGAGGATAGTATAAATTCAATATTAGTATCCCCTGGCCTGTTAATATGTTCTCTTGCCCATTTTGTTACCTCTTCAAGTATACCACTTAAAGTCTTGATTGAATCTCGAATAGAACATGGCAATGAAATAGACTGGTCAGTAGATCCACTTTTTTTCTTCTTTTTTCCAGATGGAAGAGATGATCGTACACAAGATTGGATAACAAGACCATGCCAAGCCAATGGCTCTGTGACTAACTGCACTAAGATCGGAAGATCAACTCTTAAAAAGGAAATATGAAACCCCATGGTTCTGATCTTCTTGGAAATATGCTTCTCCAGCAAATCATCCACAATATGCCAAATATCAAGCCCATGATGATCTACATCTGAATGAGATAGTTCATTTGAATTCAAGTTCCAGGCATTAAAAAATACAACAAAGTTTACCCAATCGATAATATCCGGACCAAAAGCCTGCATGATACATCAAACAAAAATTACATGAAGGCAATCCTCTTTAATATTGAATTAGAATGTATTGATGTCTACTTACTAATCATATCAATCCTGAAACTTCAGAAAGTACAACACTGGGAATATTTCCAAAGACCCTAAATACTATATATACAGTAATGCAAGTTTAAGAAAATCAACAGCAGTCTACGTCCATACCTCAGACGATCTGGGCCACCAGAGACCCCTGTCACTACTTTTACTGCATTAGTAAAAGAATAACCCAATAACTTCGCATACTGCTCCAGCAGGAACTTGAAATCTGAGGAGATCTTGTGATCAGATGCGGAACCATTAACTTCAGCATTCTCCTTTAGTTTTGCTGAGGCACTTTGAATAGATAGGTATATCAACCGAGGGAGAAGGGATTTCCTTTCAATAACTCTCCGAACACTTCCTTCTCTTTCTTTCCCCTATATAATCAAAAGCAACAACAAATGAATAATAAGGGACTGCAAATATCAAATAATTGCATAAGCTTTTGTCATTACCAGCTACCAGTGTTACATGTAGAAGCATGCATCAAGGACAGAAATCCTTACCAAGTTCTCCCTAGGGAAATATGATATTTCTTCAAATGAACCTGGAAAAATTAATACAATTAAGACAGATTTAACAAATAAAACCACAAGGTTAAAATGATTCTGAGCACAAAATATCATCATCTAAATAAAGCTCCAATATTTGCTCGAAAAATCATTGAGCTTCTTCAAATTTATAGTCAGTCAAGATTACAAGTGAGAGTGATCTCATGCATGGACTATAACTCGTCTTAAAAAGAAAAAAAAAACAGATAAGCACTTCATAAAGTCAGTATTTATCATAAAGTTTTCAGACATGTGACATATTGTAAGTTCTTGTTGCCCAATGATTTCCATTGCTCGAGATGCTTACCCAAGAGATAATTTTTCTCTGTTGTAGGAGTCCACCAAGGCCTTGTCTGGAAATCTTCATTGAAGGTTAAAGTTTTGTTTCCAATTTCACTAGAAAGCTCAACAAAGTGAGTTCCACAATTCAAGTTTTCCAGGACAACCTTCAAGAGAACATGAAAATATGTTATCAAACATGCAAAAAGGCATAGAAAATTTTGACAGAAGGAAAAAGAATAACACCTCTTCTTCTTCAATGCTATCTGCTTTCTCTTTTAGCTGCAGGATAGATGTTTGAACCCTTGCCACTACATACTGATTTGATCTTTGCAGTTGTTCTTTAAATTGAACAAACTCAATTACCTGACATATAAGACAATATTCTCTTTATCACACAGAACATCCACCTAAATCTATTCCCCATAATGTATTGAATACTTTCATCAATAAACATAAGTAGCACAATGCTTTCAGTATGAATGAAGAAAATGCTTTCTTTCTCATAGGGTTCAATACAAGAGCAGAATTTAACAAAAATCCACATCTTAGTGCTCTCAATCTAGGGGATAATATAAAGTTTTTGTGGGAAATGGTGAGATATACGAGGACAAACTAATTTAAACCGACATAATCACATGAGATGTTTTAAAAGACAGTTTGAGTTGTCCTTCAAATAAAATCAAAGAAAAGGTTAGAAAAAATGAATTTCAAAAACATGACAAAATAATGTCAATTGCACTTAGACAAAACAAAAATTTAATTTGCCTAAGTTTCACTCCAAAACAAAGAATTAAAAGTATGACATATACATACTTTTGAATAATTTCTATGTCGATAAGCAAGAAATGTAAGATCTGCTGATTCCCTTAAGTGGTCATCCATAAACCGGAGATAATCTTTTAGCAGATTGTTCAAGTCAGTCCAAAGGGGAGATACCAACATCTGGGGCAAAATGTGGTGTGAGACAGTTTCCAACAAAATATTCTACAACAAATGTCAACTCTCAACATTTGCGCTCATGTATTGCCCACAATGATCTTATTAAAGATCATGTTTTAAGGGATTACACACTTCTTATGTCATACGGGGGTCTTAAGGAACTTATTCCTTGTAGGCTTTTATTAACGGATCTTATGATCTCGTCTCGCATGAACTTACATTCCAAGTTCATTTCTTCAAGTAAAACTTGTACTCAAATTTACTTAACCTTGTGCAACCAAGTCTTTTACAAAATGATATTTGATCTCGATTTGCTGCAATCGAGATTGACTGTCACTAAAGACTGTCGTAGGCTCTTTAGGTGGTTAGTGCTAAATAGATCATTCCACTTAATTGCCAACCTTCTTATTGCACTGTAGATCACAAAGCTATAGTCTCAGCTTCTTTTTCCGCACTTATATGTGTTTTTCACTATTATGTGGAGTGACCTTTCAGCCAGATAAAAAAACATAACTAGACATGGACTTCTCTATAGTCCATATCATTACGTGGAGTTGCAACTGTGTCTTACTTTATCGCAAACCCTCATGATAACACAGTGCCTTGTAGTGCCTCTAAAGTATTCAAGTATCTCGCTCACTGCTTTCCAACACCCTCTTTATGTGTTGGATTAATGTTTGATAGCTAACTTGACAACTTAGCAAACTCTAGGCATTTCACACAACTAGACATTTAATACAAGACATAATCTTGCAATCAACACATATACTCTATATTACAAAAGACATTCACATCACATTCGTATGAAGAACGTTCCTTACACATTCTTCTTTTCATATAGTTCATGGACACACACCCTTGCTAAGAGACTTGCTCTTAGTCACGGGATATCTATAGGTTATGCATTTCTGTAACTTAAATCATTCAAGTATTGTGTTGATTCATCGCACTTAAAGAGGAACAACAATCCACTAGAACGATATCTTGGAGCTTGACTCCAAGGTCAACCCATATCATATATCTTAAAGTTGGATCACGACCAATCATTGGTGTCATTCAAGTACGCTAGACCGTTTCTAGCTACAAGTATGATATCCGTACAATTTAGAATGACAAGATTCACCTTGAAACACATGGTATTATCATAGTTTATACGAAATGTCTAAGGTCATAACTTGGATAATGAAACCATTGGTTCAATCCCCATAGATTTTATTTCCAAATTCTCTATTGAGAATTGGACGATGAAACCATTAGGTTAAACTTTATAGGTTTCTACTCCAGATTCTCTATTGAGAAAATGAATCTCTAAATCCATTGATGTAGGTCGAGATATAGACTAGCCTATACAGTAGAGGTAAATCTCTCAACAAGTTGGACTTTCCAATCTCATTTACTAAATCTCCTTTAGGCGATTATCGATGTCTTACTTGATTTTCTCGCTTATGTATCCACTTACTCCAATCGATTTTCACCCGTTAGGTAGATTAACCCGTTCTTAAATATGATTCAATCTCTCAAATGTCATCTATACTTTCATTGTTATTTTCACTGTGATGAGTGAACCTCTAATATACTCGTAGGTTCATCCTTGACTTGTAGGATTACTAAAAGGATCACGATCGAATCATTTATGCAAAAAATGTTGTCGTGAGACTTTACCAAAAAGAATCACGATCGATTTATTTATCGAAGAAATGTCGTTGCGAGACTTCATCCCTTTTAGTTTTATGCATTTTCAAAAAAAAATGCTCTCACTAGGTTCAAGTTCCCTACTCTCATTGGAAAACAATAATCTTGATGCCCTAAGTGGGTTCAAGCTCTCTATAGGAACTCTCACTAGGATCAAGATTTTCTACACCCACTAGAAGTAGGAATCTTACCACCACTAAAGTCAGGATCAGGAATATCCGCACACGCTTGAGGTAAATGATATAAAAGTTGAATAGCTCCAA
>CAODLS011483833.1:0-10432 GCA_948243855.1 Flueggea neowawraea | reverse complement strand
ACTGCTGTTTCATCTGGCTTTGAATGCCTTAGTGCTCTTAGTTCTGAAAATTCTTTCAGGGTAGTTATTTTGGATCTTCACATGCCGGAAATGGATGGTTTTGACGTGGCATTAAGAATCCGGAAGTTTCGAAGTCGCAACTGGCCATTGATTATAGCCCTGACAGCAAGTGCCGAGGATCACATTTGGGAAAGGTGCCTGCAGATGGGAATGAACGGGGTCATCCGAAAACCTGTTCTGTTACAAGGGATGGCAGATGAGCTTCGCAGAGTTCTGCAGAGGGCAGGTGAAGGGCTGTGAAGATCAACTTGTGAACCCTGGCCATCGGAATATCTTTCGGATCTACAATCCGTGGCAGCTGATGAGGATCCGGCATGGATATGTTCAACATAGCATTGATACTTCCACGCTATACAAAATGTACACACTTACTCTTTTGCTAACCATCTCGTTTATAAGCTGTACGTCTAGGATCATATAGAGCAGACTATTATTTGATATGAAGCTTTTACTCACATTTTTTATCTAATAGTGAAAGAAATTTCAACATGATTCACAGAACTGAGCTTAGATTGATCAAAAACTATGGAGCAGATTATTCTGTTGATATCTGACTTCATAATTAATGACCAGACTCTACTTTCTTGTGTAATCAAGCTTTCAAGCCGCTGATGGATTGGTAGTATACAGTTTACAGAAAGGTTAACTTGGTGTGGAAGTCTAAATGACTACTAAAAATGCTTGCCACGGGGCTTTGAAACTTTTGAGGGTTAGTTTTATCTACTGTCATTGAATTTTGTTATTTAGTTCAGTTTGGTTACTAAAGTAAAAATTTGTTCAGAACGGTCATTTAACTTTGCTAAAAAGTTTAGGATAGTCACTCTGCTATTTTTTGTCATTGGAGTTTATAAATGAATTAATTTAATCAATTCTTTGCATATCAGTGTAGTACACAAACAATAATAAAAATATTCGTGTGAAAATCATTATAACCTATATTTTTATTCTAGTCTGTATGAAACACTGATGTGTAAAGAATTGATGACGTGTCGATCCATTCATGAATTTCAGTGACAGAAAATAACAGAGTGACTACCTTGAGTTTTTCAGTAAAGTTAAGTGACCGTTTTGAACAATTTTTCACTTTAGTGACCGAGTTGAATTGAGTCACAAAATTCAGTGACTGTGTATAAAATTAACTTAACTTTTGATTATGATCTAGCTAATTTCTTTCTAGGAGTATACACTGACTGTTGAGAACAAGCTTATTTCCATATGCTATCCTGCAATCTTAATTGACTGTAAAGTTGAGTAGATAAAGATTGAAATCAAGTTGAGTTTTTCTTTATGGTAGATTCTAAAGGTTTGTTTATGGTATGGTGGATTGTAAAAGTTGGTTTATGGTAAATCGCCGAAGACGTTTTGTTTATCATAGATTGTAAACATTTATTTATGCCAAATCGTAAAAGTAGATAGTATATTTGTTTTGTCTATTGTAGATTGTAAACATTTATTTATGTCAAAAGGTACAGTAGATTGTATATTTGATAAATATAGATTGATAGATATAAATTGTATATTGACCCCTCGGCGGTAGTCTAGTGGCAAGAAAGCAAGTCTTAAATTCATAGGCCTAGATTCGAGTTTTAGAAGGAGCGTTTTAATCGGAAGCGGACTTAAGTCGGCAATAGAATTTGGTGGATAACCTCTAAAGCTGCTAACCCTCGATAAGGTACTGTAGTGACGAGAATCGATCATCTCACTTAGTTGAGTTATGACTCTTCAACATTCTACAGCAGCGAATAATACTTATATGGTCACACCCAATAGAAATATGTTATTACTAGTTGGTCACACCCAATAAAAATATATTACTACTAATTACTTTTATTTTTTTTGTTAAAAAAAATTGCATATTGATAAATTTGGTACATTGGTGAGCTAACAACGATAGTCCCTGACTGCTGTGCTGACCACGTCCTTAAAGATACAATGGCCACATCCTTTGAGGACACAAAAGATTCTTTTGTAGGACAGTGAGTTGAAGCGGGCACATGCTTAACAAGACGTAAGGACCCTACTCTGCATAACTTTCTGTGACATTTAGGAACTTAGTTGCCTGAATCTTTTCACACTTTTCCTTTTTGTGGTTAAACAACTAATAATTGTTGATTAAAACATAAGATATCATGTGCTTAACATGATTTCGTGGAATAATAATTTGGGGTAATTATATTAATATTATTATATTTTATTTTAATTTTTTATTATATTTTTAAATTTTAAAAAGACTCTTATTATATTCTTACTTGTAAATTGTGTCAACTCAAAACACATCGTAAATATATAATTATAGTATCTATTCTTTCAAATTTGTATATAAATATTTTACGTAGAATCTATAATAGTAGGATTAGATATTCAGAATACATTCTGAATTGACATAATTTATAAATAAAAATATAATAATTTTTTTTTAAAATTTAAATATATAATAAAAAATTACGATAAAATATAGAGATACTACAGTAATTGTCTTTAATAATAATTCAGGAACCCCGTGACGCAAAGTTTCCTGCACAGAATGATTGTCCTTTGTCTTCATTCACGTCCTAATACTGAATAGTCTGGTTCTGCAAGTGCTAGACTCCTAATAACACCTCAGTTGGAGCAGATTTCGTAACAAAACAGCAAAAAATCTTGTATGTCCAACCTCAGATTCAATGATGTGGCCCATTTCCTACTTTTCTTTTTGGCAGGTGCATGCTATAATGATCTTGTTTTAGTGGGATGATGGGATGTGTTGCTCTGGTGAACGCCATTGCTGGGTTGTTCTGTCTATACTGGTGCTGGTAATTAAATGGTTAAGACGCGCTTTGATCCAGTTTTAAAGGTTTAAGCTCCATTTCTGAGAGGGGTGATCTTTTTAAGGCATTTATATCTTGATAGTTGATAGGATCGCTCAAGCTACATATAGACGTGAGTCTCATCTTTTTTAACAAAATGAACTAAAGACTTCTAAAGAAGAACAATCCTACTTCTATCATTTTTTTCATCGTTCTCGATATTATTGTAAACTAGATTAATGAGACATAGAATAAAATAAATAAATAAATTATAAATTTTATTTTTAATTTATAATAAAATAAACAGTATTCAATTCTCTCTTTAAAGATAAAGAGAGAAGATCAAATCCTCTTTATATTTTTTAATATATTAATAAAATATTAATAAATAAAAAAAATTAGATTCGAATTTTTAAATAAATAATAAAAAAATTTAAATTAAATAATATATTTTAACTTTAAAAAAGATGTCCTCCATGAATATTTTAGTCGTGGACATTGAAGGTGAAACAAAGAGGCCCAACCAAGATGAGCACTTATCGTACAGGTTCAACAAAATGGGCCTTTACGTTCTAACCTACCTGAATGAATCCAACCCTTACGATGCATCAACGCCAACAACATTGAAACATGTTTGTGTCCGGTTCAAAGTTCCAAACCTAGAAACGAAAAATGAGCGAAGAAACAGATTCAAAAGCAGAGTACTTCTCAAAGGACTTCGAATGGGAAACACTGAAACAAGAAATTGAAACCAACCCTTCTTACACTTACCACTTGCTTCCCTTCACCACCAATACTTCTACAAACTCTCCACAACGACAGCGACAGAATGAAGATTCAAAGGCATGGCAAAGGTTCCATCTTGTTCATTCAACGGGAAAATTCTTCAAGGTCTCATCTTTCTTTCTCCTTTTAGTCATTACTCAACTGGATTTTGCTTCTTTTACTGGTTGCTTTTGTGTGGTTTGTCATAATTAATGATAATGTTTTTGAGTGCAGGAGAGGAGGTACTTTTTGAAGGAGTTTCCTGAACTGGTTTCATGTGAAGGGTTCTCTAAGGTTTTGGAGGTTGGTTGTGGTAATGGAAGCACTGTGATTCCAATTCTACGGTAACTTAATTAAAGAACACTTTTTTGAATCAAACTGTGATAGTTTTTATGGGTTATAGCTGTTATAGTGATAAAATACTGTTTCTTTTTAGCAGTGGAAACAAAGACATTGTTGTGTATGCTTGTGATTTTAGCAATGAGACTGTTCAGAGGGCTAAACAGATTGTGGATTCCTCTAGTATTGTAGCTTCCCAATATCGATTTCAGCCGTTCTGTTGTGATTTTGCTTTCATTGGGTTTCCAAAGTGGTTACTCTGTGATTCTTGCCGGAATAGTTGTCAAAGAAAACAGGATGAGTGTTTCTTGGGTACTACTTACTTCCTCTTTTTGTGTTCTTTGTGAATTATATACAAAATCGGTATCAGAGCTTTTTTATTGTTGGAATGCATTTTCTTCTACAGATTATAAGGAAAGGAGCTTGAATAATATAAGTGGTTGGTCATCAAACGATGTTGGATGCTGCATTGGTGGGGTTGATTTTATTACCCTGGTGTGTTTCTAAATTTTACTTTATGTTTTTTCTGTGGCAGAAAGGTCTAGTTGTTGCAACAGTTCAACTAACTCTTCTTGAGGTCAATTGCACATTTGATAGAGGAATATATGAAAGAAAAATAGATGAGAGATCTATTTTATGTGTGCATGGTGAAGAGAGCAGTTTTTAGATGATCCTAACTTAGGATTAGAAAAGTGAATTTATTCCTGTTTGAATGGAACCCGGAAAACAATTTTATAATTATTTAACAATTTAAATTCATCAATGAACAATCATGAGCTAACAAAATGAATCTATGAGTATAATGCATGTGTGGATGGGTATATGTAGCCACATAAATTGTTTTTCCAACTTGCCATGATCTTCCATTCATAAGGACCATAGATTTTCCAACTTCATGCTCTTTAATTTTTTTCATACAATATATAGTCTGGATGTGTTTGATGCCAATGTGTAAATGTTTGCATGTTATGGCAGATATTCACACTGTCAGCTGTGCCATTTGAAAGAATGCCAACAGCCATCAGGGAGTGCCTTTCTGTGTTGAAGCCTGGTGGCCTGCTCCTTTTCAGGGATTATGGTAATATGAAAACCTACTGAATCTATAAATCCAAGAATGTAGATTTTAATTAACATTTAGTCCATTTAGCTGTATTATCTCATTCCTGAATTCTCAATCTTATTTCTTTTAAACTCATGAATTTACCCTTACCTGGAAAGTCCGATAAAATGCAGGGCTTTATGACATGACAATGCTGCGTTTTGAGCCTGATAAGAGAGTGGGATTCCGGGAGTACATGCGATCAGATGGAACTCGTTCATATTTCTTTTCTTTAGATGTCACTAGCGATCTTTTTGTTGGTGCAGGCTTCATTGAGGTACTGATTGATATTTGCATTCTTCTAATGAAAAGTTATTGTTGCAGTCTATAAGTTTTCTAGGATCTTGCAAATATTTTTTGGCATGGTTGCCGGCATAAAACTGGAAGTGGGAAGGGTCTAACGATTATTTGGTGTCATAAACTTTCCTTTAGTACTGGATGTGTCACCTCTAAATTTCGTTTATCATTGTTGAAGTCAATTATCCACTAGATGCAAAAGGCTGTTTAATCTTAGCTTTCCTTTTTGCTGCACTCATTAACCCTTGTTCCTGCAGCTTGAGCTTGAGTATTGCTGCATCCAATCTGTAAATCGCCGAAAAGGGAGGCAAATGCAACGGGTTTGGGTTCATGGGAAGTTCCAGAAGCCAGTACAGAAATAGCGCATTGGATGTCTTCTGAAGATAGAGATTTTGAGCTTGATAACAATAGAGAAAAATAATCCGACGTATAGGCAATTTGTTTCCTAAAGCTGGCATTCTCGAAAATAAAATTGTAGGCCTGGTAAGATTACAAACTTAAGAGGTTTTACTCTGTAAACTGTGTAATTTTCTCTCAATAATAAGTACTTGAGCCCATCCTTAAACATGACCAATGAGGCCATTCTCAAGTACTTAGTCCTTCTTGAGGAATTGAAGTATTTAATTATTCTGAGGATGAACTGAAGTGCTTAATCATTCTTGATGATAGGCTTAAGTAATAATCATGCATCCAATTTCTGGTGGTGGTCATGGATGTGGAAATGAGTGTAAAGGACCAATGCTTCCATCTTCTGAGAATGTGCTTGGTCATAGAAGTGAATGTATAGCGGTCTCCTTCTTGATGATGGATTTAATCATAAAGGTGAGAGTGGATTATAAATGTCTTTATCTTTAAAGGAATGATTTGGACGTGGAGGTGAGCATGACTACTCAAAGCTCTTGGACACGGAAATGAGCGAGAATGCTCAGTACCCTCCTTTGCTGAAGAATGAATGTGGGTGTCCAATGCTTCGCTTCGCAAGTAATGGACATGGGTGTCTAGGCTCGCAGCGATGACCCTTGCAAAGTGGACAAACATAGGCATTTGGGAATGGGCATGCATACATAGGCTGTCGGAAATAGACATGAATGCCTTAGCTCGTGGGGATGGTCGTACTTGCTTAGGCTTGTGAGAATGGAATGCGGGGAGAGCATAGATGCTTAGCGCTCCTTTCTCTTGAGGAAGAACTTCTTTCTCCTAGGGGATGAGTATGAACGTCTGGGCTCTCGGCTATGGCCATGTACATGAATCTTCATGAGGATTATGGTGAATCTTTTTGATAAGCAATTGACTTATTGAACGTTTATATAGACGACACTAATTATTGTTGTGTAAATACATTAGTGAAATTTATTTGTTGGGGTATGTTTTCGAGCTCTACACTCTTCAAGTTCTTGGCTATGACGTGTCCACGTTCGAGGCCCTAAGCTCCTCAACTTTTTGTCCTTGGTCTTTGGCTTTTATCGTATGAGTAATCAAGTGAAGTGAGATTCACTTAACTGAAAAATGAGAGATTATGTTGTGCTTAATTTATACAAGTATAGAGGGTGAATGACTTGCCACCTATTCAACAACTCATCACCTTAATTTATAATATATTTAATTAGTCTTATATTGTGTAATCAACCATAATTAATTATAAAAAGAAAAACATTAACTTTATTACTATATAATCTGCTTAATTTTACTGTGGAAAAAAATAATCTACTTAATTATTGAGTTCGTAATTGGGTGGAAGTGAGTCGAGCATCTTATTCTAGGGATGAGGTGGCCTGGCTTCGGACACAGGCGTGTGGATACGAGGAGTGTGCCCTAAATTGAGCAAAGGACGCATCGCATGTGTCCATGTTTTGGACAGGGGCGAATTCGAGGCAGGTCGTGGGGAACCCTCGTGTGTCTCCGATCACCGTCTCGTCTTTGTGAAATCATCATGTTTTTTGGTCAACAACAAAGTCAACATTGTTTAATTATATTAATATTAATATATAATATGGGATGGGTTTCCACTTGGCAGCCCATCATTTGTCGTTCCCGTGCTCTTTTCCCATACATAATTTAATTTTTATAATTTTGTTTTAGTGAAGAAATTATTAATTTTATGGTTAATTAATGAAGTAATAATTATAGAGGTCTTCTTATTTTGCGGTTTATTTTTTGTTATATTTTTTTTTGGTCTTTTTAGTCGATTTATAGGTGGAAGCTGTATAATTTTTTTTTGCTTTTTAATTGCAATAATTTGTCAAATTAGGGATTAAAAAAAATTCAAATTCCATGTTTAATTTTTATTCTCAAGGAGAAAAAAAAGGCATGTGGTGAAATTTCGTGAAAGTTATCGTCAATTTTTTTAAAATGTATATGATTGCGTGAAACTATACGAACGCTTCAAAACTTCTCACAATTATCATAATTCAGAACCACTTTTAATTTAGAATTGAACTTCAACCACAGTGTGATCAAAAATAGGAAGATCTGTGCATAAAATATTCACAATTACATATATATACACATACGAATACGAAAACGTAGTAATATATCTATTAATTGGATTTGTGCTTTTGACTCTGATCATAATTGATTACTGTTTTAGTTTAATATCTAAAAACAATTTCAACATGGCGGTACTTAGTATAATTTAGTATAATTTAGAGCAATGTCGTGCTCATATTCAGAATTACGTATGAATAAGTCAATGATTAATAGAGAGCATTTTTATAAATTTATAATGTCATGATATAAGGTTTGCTTAGTTGAATTTCCCTGGAAGTAATTTTCTGCGGAGTTATTATCTAAGAAGTTATTTCTTGAAAAGTATATATCTATTGCATTTGATTGGAATTTTTTTTCCAGAAAGTTTGATATTCTGTATTTGGTTGACAATTACCTTTCCAGAGAAATTCGCTACAAATGCCTATAATACTCTTGTTATCAAACTGTATAAAAATAATAAAAATATTTATTTTTATTACATAAAATATATCTCCCATGAAAAATAAAATTATAGTTCATAGTTCATACAATTCTATAATAAAGACTAAGTTTTTTAAAAAAATTAACAAGAATTAATTAATTTGATTAAATAAAAATATTTTTTATATAATATATTTTAAAAATCTTAAAAATATAAAATATTTTTTGTAATTTCTATAAAAATTGATAAAACATTAGTTATATACGTGGTTTTAAAAAATAATTATTTCAATTTCAATAAAAATATATCACTCTTTTTTTTTAAAGTCATTTTACTTGTTACTATCAAGAATCAAACTCGACTCTTTAGGGCTGAAAATAACTTTAATATCAATTAGCTATTAAAAACATAGTTGATCACAATGAAAATAACACTCCAAGAGGCGAGTGAATTAGAGTTTTAAAGAGTTTGAATACTTTGTTAAAAATCTTTTGCAATTTAAAACAAATAACACAGTTAAATGCGGAAGCTAAACAAAATCCAATTCACAAACAATATAAATCAAATATAAGTAAAGTAAAGAGAGTAAAGGAGAGAGAAAATAAATCCGATTTATAGTAGTTCGGTCCTCCTTGACCTACGTCCACTCCTCTATCTCACTAGAGAATTTAAATCCACTAAACTTTCTCATTTGTGAGTGGAGACAATTTACAACACTTATTTTTACGGGCTCAATAAGAAAACCGTCCACCTTATTTTAAGGACAAAACAAGAAAACCAAATCCCTAGTTTTTACAGGCTCAACTAGAAAACTGTTCATCTTGTTTTAAAGACAAAATAAGAAAACCAAGAAGGAAACCTAACTACCCCAAGTAACAATCTTGTTTTTAACAAATTAAAGTTTACACAAACCCAGAAATGCATACAAGTATAATAACTCAAATGGGTTAGAAATGTAGAAAAGAGAGAGAGAATGAATAGCAAGTCTTGGCAAAGATTTCTTTTATCTTTCTTCTATTCTGAGACGTTTATTTATAGCTACTATTAGAAATATAGCCGTTGGGAGCCTCGAATTAGCCGTTGTGAGAAATTAGAAATTGTGATTTAAATGACGTCACTGTCACCAACGCACATTGTTGTTCCTCTACGAGCGTAATTCATTATGCTGTCAGAGATCAACGTGCATTGTAGAACCTTCTGTTGGAGAATTTTTGGTCTATGCTTTGAATAGCGAAAGCAACTTCAAATGAAAGAGATAAATCAACACTAAGAATTTATAGTGATTCGGCCAACCTTGCCTACGTCCACTACCTAAGTCTCAACACTTAGGATTTTCACTATAACAATGATTGATTCTGGTTCAATCCAACAAAGCCAATACATGAGGTTGATTCCCGACTCAATACCACTAAGGCCTACATAATTTTGTTCTCTTTAGGTTCACAACAAACATTTATAATGTTGTTTTCTATAGGCTTACAACAAACATTTCTGATACTCTCAAAATGTTTGTAAACTGAATACAAATATTGAAGCTCTATGCTAGATTTGAATGTATGAGATTGATGCTTGAACTTTGATCTTTAGCTTGATTTGGTGTTCTTGATGGTTGAATTTGATTGGAGTTTTGGCACAATGATTTCTACTGTTTTTCAACACATTTTTGGCCTTCTTTTGATGTATTTATAACATTCCAATGCCATATGACCGTTGCCTTAAAGAAACTAGCCGTTGGAGTTCATTTAATGCAATTGCAGCTTTCTAGATCCTTAACAACGTACGTTGCAATTCATAAGACGTACGTTGATCATGCGGATTTGTAGTTAACGTACGTTGTTCTTTTTATGACATACATTGATCATGTCACATTCCAGATAACATATGTTGTCGTTATATAACGTATGTTATATTTTCTCTCATGTCATCCAGTAGCCTCTGCTTGCAATTCAGACGTACATTGAATACAATAACGTACGTTGTGTCACAATATGACGTACGTTATACTCATTATAATGTACATTGACTGCTTCAATAGCTTGTTATTGGAATTCGTGACTACTTTATGACATTCATAAGCATACAATGCAACAAAAATAACAAAAATTTTAAACCTAGAATTCCATCAAAGATCCATGCAAATCAACATATATGATCAGGGTTAGTAGATCTACCTTAGAT
>CAODLS011483428.1:0-11067 GCA_948243855.1 Flueggea neowawraea | reverse complement strand
AACAAAGTGTTTTTGGTCGTCCATAATGAGTCCTAAAAGGATTTGGAATATCTTCCTACAAGATAGGAAGATATCTCAATTGATGTGGGCTAGAATCATAGAAATTTTGTAGGAAGTGTTTAGCAAACCCTAACCCTATTTGGACTGAGGTATTTAAGGGTCTTTTAAGTGAATTTACGGTGCCTAAGTCGTGCATAGGGTGAGCAAAATGTTGTTGCCCTTGTTGCCCTTCTTCTTGCCAAAATCTCTAAACACCTAGCTCCATAAAAGTATTCATAGCGCACCGATTCGAACCAATCCTGAGCCACAATTTTCTAGCTGTGATTGTGGACCAATGTGGTGTGGATAACGATAGAGACACTATATTTTTGGTGTTGCGGAGTGGCTGGCCGAACACAAAAGGATCAACAAGTTTGTGACTCGATCGTGATCTTCACGGTTATTCAATGTTTTAAGAGGTAAACATTCGCAACTCCTTCTTTGTTGTATGTATCGATTGTTTGCATGGATCTTGGCAGTTGATAATATGTAAAATTTTTAAAAATTCTGCTGCGTTTTCCCTACACATTATCCAACGTCTTTTGCACCAGTAGCAAGGTTATAAGCTATTAGAATTATGTGTGTATATGTATGTTTTAAAGATTTTAAGCTTTATCAAATGGATGTTAAAAGTGCATTTTAAATAGTTTTATCAAAGAAGAGGTTTATGTTGAACAAATCCCTGGTTTTGAAAACCCCCATTTTTCAAACCATGTTTGTAAACTCAAAAAGGCTCTCTATGGATTGAAACAAGCTCTTGAGCTCGATATGAGAGATTGAGCCAATATCTTTTAGACAATGGATTTTTAAGAAGAAAGGTTGATAACACCTTGTTTTTTAAAACCAGGTATGATGATCTTTTGTTGGTACAAATATATGTTGATGACCTTATCATTGGTGCTACTAATAAGTCTTTGTGTGAGGAATTTTCTGAGTTGATACAAAAGAAGTTTGAAATGAGCACAACGGGAGAATTAAACTATTTCCTTGGACTTCAAATTAAGCAAATGAAGGAAAGGATCTTCATTAATCAAGGTAAATATGTCCATGATCTCTTGAAAAAGTATAGAATAAAGAATGCCAAGCGATTGCCTCCTCCAATCAGCACAACTACAAAGCTCAACAAAGATGAAGGGGGTGAGGATGTGGACAAAAAGCTCTATAAAGTTATGATTGGTTCACTTCTTTATTTAACCGCTAAAAAGCTAGATTTCATATTTAATGTATGCCTTTGTGTTATATTTCAATCATGTCCTAAAAAGTCTCATTTAAAAGTTGTTAAAAGGATTTTTCGGTAGTTGATTAAAATTAAGAATGTTGGTTTATAGTACCCTAAACATGATAGCTTTGATCTTGTTGGTTATAGTGATGTGAATTATGCAAAGCCAATTGGATAGGAAAAGCATATCAGGTACTTGCCAATTCTTAGGTAATGCACTTTTATATTGGTTTCCAAAAATACAAAATTGTGTTGCTCTATCAACTATTGAATCTGAATATATGGCAGCAGGTAGTTATGTTGCACAAATTTTGTGGATTAAAAACAACTTGATTTTGAAATTGTGTTTATCCCTATAAAGTGTAACAATACAAATGCCATAAACATTTCCAAAAACCCAATTCAGCATTCTAGGACTAAGCATATAGATATCAAGCATCATTTCATTAGAGATCATGTTCTCAAGGGTGATATTGAGCTCGAATTTGTTCCTACAAATGATCAGCTTACTAATATTTTGACAAAATTCCTTGATGAAAAGACTTTTGTTTACATTTGTAGGCTTATTGGCATGTGTAATTTGAATAAGTTTTGATTAATTATATGTGTGCATAAATATATGTTCATATGCACTAATAATATGCAGCAAAGTGATCCATGTGTTAAAATAAAGTCACTAAGGTTGAAAGAAAAATGTTCTAAGTCACTAGTACATAAGTTTTCTACGAGTGTTATGGTAAGTGCAACGAACGTTATCGAAGATTGGGTTCAATCTGGTTCATTAGTTTTTGGTTTTCTAAGTGCTTTACAAAGAGTACTAAGCATGTAGATCTTCATGGGTGATCGCTTGAATATTTCAGGAATTGTGCTACGCACACTGGATGTGTTGTTTGCATGTTATTGAGAATGGTGTGGTTTTTAGGTATCAAGTATATTTTGTCTAAGTGCTTTGAGGATTGGATAATGGATGTAGATGTTTTTAGTGCAGCTATTGGTTCAGGTGTTGAAAGTGTCTACACACTTTAAGTATGGACAAAGTATCTAGATTTTGGAGCAGAGCTACTGGGTTTAGAGTCATTAATTCTATGGATATAGAAGGTGAATAAAGTACGTAGAGTGAAGTTTGATTATGTGTATAGAATGGATAATACGTATAGTGGCAAACTGGCAAATGGCTATAAAGTACGTAGAAGGTGAAGAAAGTACGTAAATGCCATGAAGTCCATCTAAGTACGTAGATTGTGCTGGTTGCATATGTAGAGCTTAACCCTCTACTAAAACACTTTCTTTTAGAACGTTGAAGCTTTGACCAAGTACGTAGTTGAGCAAGTCAAAGCACGTAGGTCTTCACATAATGTACGTAGACTTATCGCTAAGCATGTAGGTGAGTCTTTACTTATTGAAAGATGAAAACCACCTTTTCCCTACCATTTTTCCAATTTTAGATTCCAAAACTCCAATTTTCCCCTAGCTTTCCCCACTTAAATCAATACCTTTAAATCAATTCAATTACCCTATTTTCACTACTTTTACACAAATCTGGCCTAAATCACTCTCAAATTTCACCTATTTTAGAAACCCTAACCTTCCTTGACACACTTTGAAACCCTAATTTTCGCTCGTAGCAGCAAAATCTTTGTTCAAAAGATGACGAAGAGGACTAAAAAGCAATCAAAAGGTGTTCATGATGTTAAGAACTTCGAAAAAGGTTAATCGTCCAAGGCTACTAAGAAGTCGCAGAGCTTTAGAGGACAAAGTCAGTCAATAGGTATTCCTATTTCACCATCTAAAAATGTTAGGAGAGAACTGGTGCCTTTGAATCTATTAAGGATTTTGATTCTAGAAGATTTGTAGAATTTGAATCTGCTAGGCTATATAAGGTATTAGAAGGTGTAGGTATGGTGGATTCAAGAGTTTTTAATTTCAAATCATTGAAGAAGTGTGTAATGGATTTGGTAAAAGATTTTGTGAATTATGGTCTGAAAGATTTCTGTGCAAAAAGAAGTGATTATTATCATGAGTTGGTTAGAGAATTTTACGCAAATGAAAAAAATGGATTAACGAGGATATTGAGGACATCGAAAGTATCAATGTTGGAGTCAAAAGTCAAGTAAATGAAATGGAGATTCTGGTCACTGAAGAGTTATTGCATAAATTGTTTAGATTGCCAATGAGTGGATGTTTGCCTAAGAAAGGTGGAGTTAAAGAATACATAGATGAGGAGGCTTAAACATTTGATGTAAATATTGATGAAATTAAAAGATTCATGTTTGCGAGAAACACAGTAGTCGAACTGAGAGCAAAACTACTAGATTAGAATGATCTAGGCACACATTGGTAGATGGTGCATCTAGCATTCACTAAGGTATTGGAACCAAAGTCCCACACCCAATCCTCAATGACCACATAGGACAAAATCATGATTTACTTATGGATGAAAATGAAACCAATAAACCTTGCTTTCGTGGTCCTGGAGTGTATGCTGGAGGAGGTGAAACATTTAATATGCTGACCTTTACACACAAAGATAGGTAGAGGAAAGAAAGCATACCATTTGCTAGTTGTCTTACAAGATTTTTTAGACATTTTAAGTTTAATTTGGAAGGTTTTGAACCGGTTCAAGTTGTGGAATCTCAGAAAATTAGAAAAGAAACATTGAGAAACATGAGACTTTTAGGGCACTCAATAGAGATTATGTACATCAGTCTTACTTGAGGGAGAATGATGTGATGGTGGAAAAGAAAGATGAGAAAACTAAGCCAAAACTTGAAGAAAGGATTTTCATCAGAAGAGACAATGAGGATAAGAAAATGGTGGCTAAGAGACAATAGGTTGAAGCTGAAAATGAGCTAGTTGGGGTTGGTTCAAGCTCAGGATTTGCTGAAGGTAGCATATTTGACAATTTACAGAAAGCTTTACTAGATTTTAAAGCCAAAACTGAGGTTGACTTAGAGGAGATTACGAAAATGTTGAAAGCAAATTTTAGAAGTTTGGAGAGTATTAGGACTAAAAAAACCATCAAGGAAATATATGTTCAAGTTTTTTTTTTCAAAAGAGGCTCATTCAAGCTCTCAAATTCCTTAAGAAGCAGAAAAGGAAAATCCTACTTTAGCTAAAATAGAGAATGATGAGGTAGTCAATTTGATCAATAAAGTTGTTCACAAAATGAATGAAGAGGAAGTAAAAGAAGAGAAAACTGATTCAGTGTAAACATAATTTGAGGAAGAAAGTGGCCAACCTGAGGAAGACAGTGGGAACGGATAATAGACTGAAAATTAAAAAGAGATGGAAGTGGATATTGAGCAAGCAGAGCAACAGATAGAACAAACTGAAACAATAACTGAGCAAGAGAATGAAAAGTCTTTAGAAGATATAGTAGAGCAACTAGTTGAAAATGCAGCAACATAAATCATAGAGAAAATTGCACAGGAAATTGTAGAATCTGAGAATGTTGAGAATGTGGATCAGGCTTCTAATATGGCTAAAGAGGTTCTAAATCTGAACGAGCCTGTGCTAAGGTCACTAAAGTTCAAAAGGATTTGACTGAAAAGAGAACTGGCACATAGTTCCTTACCAAGTCTTGAAGTGACTTTCCTAGGCTTAGGATCTACATATCATACATTTTATGCACTCTGATTTTTGTCATGTCCCTATTTTGTATTTTGAATCTATGACTCTATTATGTTATGACTTGATGATCTGATATATTTATCCATTTTCTACTATGATATTAAAAACTTGATTTTGTTTGCACCTTTTTTATTATTGACAAAAAAGGGAGAATATTGATGCTTAAATTACCAAAAAAGGGGAGAATATTGATGCTTAAATCAAAGGGGAGAATACTACCTGAACCAACAAAAGAAATGACAACATTCTTACCTTTGCCAACCAACTTCCATTGATTATCAACATTCTTTGCACCCTTAACATGATCACAACGAGATTGAATAACTTCTATAAACATCTCCTCCTCAATCCTTACAATTTTAGTTGCTTGATTTTCTTCTAAAACAACCACACTATCCTAAACCACCTCCTTTTTAGCCTTAATGACATCATAAACTGGCTCCTTCACCTCGCATGCATGTTTGACCTTACCCCTGTTATTAGGACAGTTTTTTGTTATATGACCTATCCTTGTATAAACACTGCACTTTTTCAGGCGCTATTCATATACAACAGATTGTTTTCACTAAGCCCCATCTCATCTTCTAAGATTACTTGATCAAAAAACTCTCTATCGCCTTTCATCTCCACTAGCACCCTAACAAACCCCAAATGAATTGTCCTTATAGTACATTTATCGCAGAACAAAGGTTTGCCCAATACACTCCCTATCCTACTTAGCATTTTACTTGACCAAAACTCCCAGAAAAGTAATGGAAATTGAACCTAAATGGATACCTCTTTAATTTCTTACAAATCTATTTGCATATAAGGTTCCCACACCTAAAATGTTAGAGGCATGCAGTTGAAAAAAATAAGGGCCATTCTCTAAATCCTTAGCAAGTCCATCTTCATATTAAAATTTGAACATGAAAATATTAGGATGTAATAGATGAACAGAAGCCAAGCCATAATACATCTACCTGCTCTTAGAAAATCCCTCAATTAAACGAAATTGAGGCACAAGACAATAGACAATATCAATAAGAGAGTATTTCCATTTTTGAATTTCAGAGTTTACCTCAATCGACGAATACTTGACAATTTGTGTACCATTAGACACCATTGGAGCGATAAATTTCAACTCACATTCTGGAGCACGAGTTTGGTTTGTTGCAAATAAATCTGCCCAGTATGCCTAGCATTGGTCTTAGCCTCATCACCCTTCGAATCGTCGTTAGCAGCTTTTTCTTCCACTATTTTTTTTAATTTCAAAACCCTAATCCTGAGAAATTGATCCTCCCTTAATCATCATGCCTTCAATATCTGAATTACAAAAATCAATAGCTTTAATTTCTTCTTTTAATTTTTGAATATTCACACGAATTTGCAAAGTAGGATCCTTGCGATTCCTCCTCCCGATGTAAGATAGCCTAAGCCAAGAGTGCACCAAGAGTAACCACTCAAATCTGGCCATTTGCAATAGGAGTCTAATAGAGGGTTCATTAGACTCTCATTGCATTAGAGTCCTATTATGAGGAGTCTAATCCTATCAATAATATGGTTTGCACTAGAGTACTGATAGGTGGAGCCTCCCTAGTTGCTCCTCAAATTTTTTTTATTTCTTATCTTTTTTTTATGTTCAACTTTTTTTACTGCAATTGATTCATTCTTTTTGCCATTTAACTAAAATTATTTAATTTTTATTTTAAAAATATAAAGAAAATGTATTTTAAAAAATTAATAATGAAAAATAACCCACTTTTTTAAGTCTTTCTTTCTTAACATGTTTTCTCTTTTTTTTTTTAAATAAAAAAATTAGTTTTAAAATATTTTTTAAATACTAATTGATATTAAGTATTTTTGTGGAATAAATATATTTACAATTAAATATATGGAGGAAATTATACCCTTTGTCTTTTTTGGACATTTTGATTTCACATATACAACACAAAGGATTATATTTTCTAGTAGGGGTGATCATGGGTCAGTTCGGATCGGATATGACCTAAGAACTAGAACTGAACGGAAATTTTGGTTCTTTCATTTTTTAAGAACCGAAATCGAACCGAAAGACCCAAAATTTCAGGACAAAATGGTTTGGTTCTTCAAGTCTTTGGGGACAGAGAAACCAGGATAGTTCTGGTTCAGTTATTGGGACTTTTTTTTTCCAAAAAATCACACATTCAATCAAAAATTTTTACATCAAATAAATTTTACAACATAATATTAAATCTACAAACAAATTAAACCAACATTAAAATAACTCTACACCAAAGATTAAATCCAAAAACAAATTGAACTACAAAATATTAACCTACATAACATAAGATTACAAATTACATGTTAATTAATTCAACAATATCAAAGACAAAATATATCTCATCCATCATATGTTAATTGTTAAACACATAATCAAACCCACCAACATAAAACAAACCCACAAACATAATGATTTGAACACCTATGATTATATATAATTAATTGTTAATCTCTATATATAATTGTCATATATATATATATATAATATTTTTTGTTCTAGTTTTTGTTCTTCGATTTGGTTCAATTCAATTCTTGGTTCGATTCGGATAATGCTTAAGACCCGAACCAAATGAAAATTTTGGTTCAATTCAGTTCAGAAAAAGTCAAAAGTCAACGGTTCTTTTCAGTTCGGATATTTGGTTCAGTTCAAATATCTCCAGGACCCGTACTCAGCCCTATTTTCTAGTATAGAACAGTCATGTTTTTTATTTTACAAATGTCACAATATTTATACTCTCTCTTTCCTGTTTCTCCCTTCTCTCTCACCTCTCACCTATCTCTTCTTTCTCGTCTATCTTTTTATCTCTACTCTCTCTATGCGTGTCTCTCTCTTCTCGACTGTCGTCCTCCTCGTCGGTCTATTTCACTTGTCCATTTCTCTCTCATCTCTTTATATCCTCATTGGTCCGATAAAAAAGAATTAGGTGGTTGTCTTCGTCTGTCGGTCTCTCTCACTCTCTCCCATATATCTTCTTCTTTCTCTTTGCGTTTGTCGCGGCGGAGAGTGTTGACTTTGATTTTGATGATGATGTACTCAAAACATCTATGAAAGAGATACAAGGTTGCAAACTCTGTGGTTCATGGCCATAACACACGTACATGATTATCTACGAACGTTGACTTATGCAAAACTGGTTGCTACACACGTAGAAGTAGATAAAAAGCACGTAGATGAAAGGCAAACACTATCTGGAATTGATCTTGCTTATTTACGCACGCAGAAGAGTTGCTACCCATATAATCGAGTGTTTAGCTTGATGAGGAGAAACTATGAAATGGCAGAGGCACGTTGATCGGTAGTTCAAAGCATGTAGATGAGTAAAGGTGTGATCTTTGAAGAAAGCAAATCTACACACGCAGTAAAGGGACTACACACGTAGACAGGCTTCAGATGAGGACAAAAGCAAGACGCTCCTCTGGAATTTGAATTTGAATATTCTCTGACACGTGTGCTGATCAAAGGTACAATCTTGGAATATATTCGACTATGCACGTTGAGTAGTTTCATTTAAGCACGTAAAAGATAAGAGCAACGCACGTAGAGAAGGAGCCAAGCATGCAAATGCTTATTCAAACATGGCAGAGACCACTGGAGTTCTGAAAAAGCGTATAGACTAGCAAGAAACACACATAGAACTTTGATGGATCAATAGACTATGCATGTAAATGGTGGCTACGCACACATAAGGATGTGACGTCATTATTGGACAAAATTTTCTATTATCTCACAATGACTATTTTGAGGCTTCCAATGGCTATATTCTAGGAAGTGACTATAAATGGACGTCCCAGATCAGAAGAGAGATATGAGAGACCTTTGCTAAGTTTTCTATTCATTTTCTCTCTCATCTCTATCTTTCTAAGCCATTTGTGCTCTTGTACTTGCTATTATATTTTAGGTTTGTGTGAGCTTAAATTTGATATTTTTGCGTTGATTTTATAACAAGGAAGGTTATTTGTTTGGGCTTGATAGGTTTCCTTGTTAAACCTTTGAAAAATAAGAGTGGTTGTTGGTGAGCTTTAGAAAAATAAGAGAGGTGAACGGTTTCCTAGTTGAGCTCGTAAAAACTAGAGGTTGTAATGGTTTACTTGTTGATCTGGCAAAAACATGTGATGTAAACGGTTTTTTGTTCTCTTACTTTCCTTACTTTACTTCATATTTGCTCTCTATATATTGTTTGTGAATTAGTTGTTTTATTGCTGCCGCATTTGACTTTGATTTTTGTCACGACCTGTTTCTGGACCATAACTGGCATACGAGGTGAACCGTCTATGAGAGCCCGACCCATATCTCACAAGCCTCAGAGATACGAACATTCTACCCAACTTATCCAAATATTTACTCAAAACATTTAATGAATATATAAAACGTTTATATATAAAAGAAATCGATTTATATATATACATATACATAACAAAAAAAATCAGTAAAAGTATAAAACCGCAAAAAATAAAACCAGTATCCCAGAATACAAAACATGTGGCACAATATTCCAACAATAGCCCAATGTGGAGCTTTAATGACAAAACAAAGTAGAGTCCAAACGAGGGGTACTCACTACAAACAAGAAATGACTCACTGGGATCGAGGTACCGAACATATGCTGAGCATCCAAAAATATCACCTAAAAAATAGGTTTAACATAGACAACAAAAGAAAAGGGGTAATAATTCCTAGTGAGAAAACGACACTCCAAATCGACTTCAGGCCTCACAAAATTGTTTTGAAAACAGTTTAAAGATATTGCATGCACATATACATAGATGTCATATAATATACACACTACATACATAATATCTTTCAGAAAAATCGTTTTACCAAAATGTTCGCATCCAGATCATATGTCATGCATTCAAACAGTATCAGAAGTATATATATATGTACCGATATTTATATATTTTTACTGATTATATTATGGGACCTGATCTGACTGAGTAATAGCAGTCTAGACTCCGCCATTAAAGCGTACATATGGCTGGATAAATGGTCACCCCGTTACCCCGGTAACTAGGGTTTTATCTAAGCAGTGGTATACCAAAGGTTACATACCCCGTAGCTAGGTGTCCCGTATCTGAATATTATATGTGTAGAATATTAAGAGCCAAACATGCAGATCAGAGTTTTTATTCCTTTTTATACAAAATACTTTTATATATGTATATCAATATATGCGTCTGAAGTTTCCATTTCACTCATCTAGTATCCAACGCTAAGGACCCAGTCAAACACCGCTAGTGGGTGGCTGCTCGTGCTAGCAGGCACACGAAACTGTAACAAATACAGGCAGATCAAATATTAAAATGTGGTACTGTGGCGATACCAATGCGTGATATGCAAATGCAGATGTAGACTCTCGAAGTCACTGGAAATCTATCTTAGGTGTGAACGCATCACCATCGCCCCGAAATACAGAATCTACATAAAATTACAATTTGGTCCCCCAACCTATGTAAAATTACGCTTTAGTCCCTTACCTTTGCAAAATTAATAATTAATTCCAAAACTTTTAGAATTTATAAATAAATCTTCTAAATAACTCAAATTATAAATAAAATCTCCAATTATTCAAAATTGCAAAATTACCCGCAAATTTGAGTTATTTAGAGAAATTATTAGTGAACTAATCTAATTCGTTTTTGTGTGCGACCCAATATGCCAACTCGAAATTGGCAATGGGCTTGTCCCAAACCTTGAGTCCAAAGTCCATAAGTTGTATCTAGTAATATATTATAGCAACCCAAAATCGAGTGGATGTCGGTGATCTGAGTTTACAGTTTGATATTTAATTCTTTTGTCTCACGATATCCCATTTAAGCATAAGACATTGTTTCATGCCAACCTTATATTGCTCAACATATTTATTGATCTCAAGTAGACTGATATAACAAATGACATTGATAAACTCCTTTATCAATTCATTCAAGTATGCATGCATTTCATCAATCATACTCATCAAGTGGCCAAAAGATATCACTCTTCATAAGAAGAACAAATTCATCACTCTCACTATTACTCATCTACATGATTCATGACATATCCAATCATAACCTTTATTGTTACCATGTTACAGATAAAGTTTGACTAAGTCAAAACATGCGATTCCTCATGTAGGAGTCGATGGTGAGTTTCAGTCAGATGACTCAAATATCAACACTGC
>CAODLS011482896.1:0-19405 GCA_948243855.1 Flueggea neowawraea | reverse complement strand
ATATTGAACAAGAAGTATTGATTAGAAAGAGGGTGATAAAGATGCAAAAGCAGAACAGTAAAAAAATTTCTCTAAGTAACAGCGACAAATAGTGTCTCGTAGGAGAATGCAAATTTCTCTTCAACGCCACAAACCAAACATAAATTCGTTATCTTTAGTTCCGTCGTAAAACAATGAAAATATCACAGTAGCCAAAACAGAGACTTTTCTACTTTTACACCCGCCAATCGCTTTCCTAATCAATCATCAATAACAATTGCTTATATTCTGCACAAACTCAGAAAACAAAGTCAACAAATGAAACTTGTCTGAGAAAACTGGTGTTGTCCGTTTACTGATTAATACGGAGTTCAACCATGTGATGCAGTGAACGAAAGTGCACTCTTGATCAATACTCATTCATTTGAAAGAATTTTTTTGTCTTACCTTATAATCTAAATCCTCAAATTTATCAGATGCTCCCATGGTCGCCCTTGTAGAAATGCTAAAAGTTTTAAAAGGTACTGCAGAGAACCTCGTCCCAAAGCTTTCACATATGCTTCCTACAAATGAGATATAAATGACCATTACAAGGAAAAAGAAACTTGGGTTGTAATATTTACCACATCTGAGCTTAGATTGTAAATGAATATGAAAGAGAATATATAAACTCAATCAAAACGCAACCTCTTTAAATGCAATTGATCTTGATACATGTAAAACACCATTCTTTGCTTCAATGGAAAAGGCATACCTTGAGCGTCCACAATTTTATGAACTCCTGCCGCTGCACTTCAGAGTCCGAGATAGCACTTAAAAATTCCACTTCACGAGCAGTAAAATACCTACGCGCAAAGGTTAAGACATCACTCTTTAATCTCTGATGTTTTTCTTCCACATCAATGCCAATCTGCATTCCCAAATCAAAACACATTTCAGACCCCCACATAAACAATCACACGAGTTGCATTTAACAAAAAGCACGAGAGACATACAGGTGAATTCAGAGTCACTCCACAGGCAACTAAAGAAGACGTATGTGAAATATTGAAATGCAACAGAGGAGGACTCCATCCGTCCATTCTACACCAATCCATCTATGCTACGGGAAAAATAGAAAAAGATAAATCAGTACAAAAATACCCCAAAACAACACTCCGGAACCACAAAAAACCATAATTGAATAGTAAATAGCAACCTCAGGCTTACCATGGAGGTTCTTCCTGAACTTCAAGGACCGTGGATCAGCATGAAAATTAATCTGATCTATCCGGCAACAAATTCAAACTTTGAGAAGCTTCAGCAGTCATTAAATTAATTACACAAAACCCTAAAAGTAAAATTGAAAAAAGAAAGTAAAAGAAACAGAGACGCACATCGAGCTATTGTAGTGCGAAGCAAGGAACGGGACAGCAAGGCGGGCTTCTGAAGGTCGCGGCCACGCATACGTAGAACGTTTTGTTTCTCGGAAGAAGACAGAAGCTCCATGTAATCATTCAATAGAGCCTCGCTCTTCACTTCATCTGGCATCACGCACCACAAATGCGTTTCCCTTTTCAAAGAATTCGAAAAAAGAAAGCAAATTAGAGTAATGAATGTAATGAAGTTGGTGCAAATTGAGAGTTGATAAGAAGAAATACATTGGAGAAGCAAGGTGAAGTGGAGGCAGAGTAGGAGGAGCCATAGACAAGTTCCTCTGAAAACACCGCATCTTCGTTGCTGACAACATTCTAGCATCGCTTGTTGCGGTTACTTCGGAGACAACTAGAAACTAGGGCATGTATTACAGATAAATGCCCTGTAAATTTTAATGAATTTTGTAAATTTTTATTAAGTGAATCTTTTATAGATTTTATATATTTTAATAATTTTTGTAGAATTTATAAATTTTTTAATATTTTTTATATTTTTCATTTTAATTTTTTTTAGATTTTATAATTTATTAATAATTTTTATAAATTTTATTTTAAAAAAATTATTATAGAGTTTATAAATTTGTTAATAATTTTTATAGATTTTATGCTAAAATATTTTTATAACAATTAAAATTTTATTTTATTACTATTAAATTAAAAAATACTTCAGAATTATTTTAAACTAATACAAATTTTTTCATATCATATCATATATATTATAATATTCTGGATAATAAAAAAATCAAAAAATACTATCTAAAATTTATTTATTTATTTTTAAAATTTTGTGATAATTTATAATTTTTAAATATTTTTTTTAGATGATTAATTTAATTAGTCTTTACTGAATGCAGTGAATGTTCTTTTATTATGTATAAATTTATTAATTAATTAAGGTGATTTAAGTCATTTAATAATCTATTATTAAAATTTAATTTAAATATTAATGAGAGAACTTCAAGAGACATATAATTAGTTTTAATTTTATATTTAATTTTAAAATAAATTTATAGTTTTTAATAATAATTTAAATAAAATAAATAATATATTTTTAAGTCATTAAAAGAAACAATTCATAATTAAAAATAAAATTACAGTCATTAATAATTGTTAGTACTATTATTAGATAAATTTTGATTCATATAAGTTAATTTTTATAGATATATTATATAAAAAATATTAAAAAATCATACTATTTTTTCCATCTAAATTATTTTATTGAATAGAAAAAAAATAAAACGCTTCCAAATTTTTTGTTTATTATAAATTATATAAAAATTAAATTTAAATACACAAATATAGAAAATTACTTTTTGGTGTAATATAAGATTAAATGATTTAATTAACATAGCAAAAAGTTATTTAATATAATTATAACATACTTAATATATACCGGATAAAATAACACACATCAAAACTATCAATCATAATTATTTTATAATTTTTACATTTCAACAATTAAATTTTATAATTATATGTATAATAATCTAAATCAAGTAGAAAAATAGTCTTCCAAGGATTAGAAAATATATAATAAATTAATAAAAATAACGACGATAATCGATTTAATTATCGTATTTTAAGATAAAAACGTTTCATATTTTTGTCATTTGACTTAAAATGTTTAGTGCCTAATTCTTTATTTGATCAAATAATTTTATTTGATCAAATAGCATTATATCTGACACACAAACCAAATGCACCTTTGGATTTTCTATATTCAACATAATCATCAAGAGTTACAACTTAATAACATGAACTCTTCTTTCCTTAATAAATGGAATTAGATTTAATTTTTATATATTTAAAAGTTTTAAAACTTGGAAGTAAAAGTTTTATCATCTACAAATATTTCATTCGAATTATTAAGATATTAAAAATATCGAACACTTAGAGGTGTCTCAAAATATTTTTTTTTAAATATTTTATAATATTTGAAAGTAATACTTTGAAATGTATCATAATTTAAGCTTAATCATCATATTATATACAATATATGAATTTGATCAAAAAAGAAGATCAAAAGACACTTCAAAATTTCTCTATTAACAACACTCAAATTCTTTATTCTCCCTTTCTTTGACTTTTACAAAGACACAGATTTATCATTCAAACCTTCAAACAAAAACCTAGAATAAACAAAGAAAAAAGTAGAACGCATTATATGAGGAACCTTTATCACAAACTGGAATAAGAATATTCCTATAACGACAAGTAGCAGGATGGTGTTTTGTTTCTTATCGGAGTTTTGAATAAAAAAAAGAGTCGAAAGTTGGGACCAAAATTTAATATCAGGAGATAAAAGAGTGAATCACTAGAGAATGAGGTAGTTGTTATATTCAGATTGCTTAATGTATCGAGAGAACCGACTGGCTCCACACCTTAAGTCTTGACTCTTTTCTGTTTCTGTCATATTAATCATAACAAAAAAAAAAACAAGAACCCACTTTTCTGTCTATTCTTCTTGTTGGGAGGCCTTTGCAAAATCAGTCAAGCCACCCAGATCTTTCTCCAGCTTTCAAAATTTGATCGTTTTCATTAAATAAAAGGAAAGAGAAGAAATTGGAGTTAGATAGGAAGAATAAAGAAAAAGAGAAAGTGAAAGAAGAGAGATCAAGATGGAGAGAGATTTGATTTTTATATCTGTTTGAATTGCTATGTTTTATGTGTATTTGGAACTGCAAATCTATAATAGATAATAGTAGAAGCGCACATTAGAGTTTTTAAAATTTATATTTAAAATATTTGAATTAGATCACGTGAATCCATAATTTATATTTGAGTCGTGTATATGGCCCTTAACTAAAAACTATAATGAAACCAGGAATGTTATAGCAAACCAGGCAATTGTAAATGTGAGGAGCCTTGAGAATCGTTTGACTCACCGCTTTGGCCCAACAAAGCCCTAATGGTGTCTCCCTGCTCTAATAAGAAATGCAATTATACCATCTTTACGAGGGTTACAGCTGAAAGTTTATTTAAAAACTTGACTTCAACTAGATATAGTTAGTTACGATTTACGAAGCTGGAAATCCAGTTAGTGGCCAAAGATAATAAAACAGCGACTATCAGTTTTAATTAGATGCTGTACTATGAATTTTAGAGATGTTAGAAATGGTTAAGGTAATGCAGCAAACAAGAAACATCAGAAGGTTAATGAACATACATAAAACACAAACAAAACCACACCAGAAAAATCATTCACACTATTTCCAAACCAAAACACACAATCTGCCAACTTTGTTGTACCAATTGGCTCTTCCTCATCCCCTTTAACGCCAAGCTTCAGACAGCTCAGTCCTGGGATTTATGCGGCCTACAATGCCGGTTCCCTTGCTCTGCTCTACCGGATGGCTGCACGAGTGATTGACCTATCGTTTGGCTTCTTTGATCCCTTCTTGACATTCAAGTCGCTTGACTGACCAGTTCTGCTCTTGCAAGTTTTTGTTTGTGCACTTCCAGCTTTACATCCAAAGCGACCATCTTGGTTTTCGGCTGCAAAGGTGCTGACTTCACATACAAAATCACAAGGGTAGTTGTCAACCAGGGACCGAGTTCTGCCAGAAATGTTCTCTATGGAAGTTAAGAAAGTTTGTGACTTTTTAGATGAAGAGTCCTCTTGACTAGGACGTTGATGAGGGCTCCCAAGAGCAGGGTCTTCATTGACAAACACTTTCTCATCTTCTTCATTCTCAATTGCTGCCTCCTTATTAGCATCCTTAACAGATGGCTGAGAAGAGCTTTGGTGGCCATTTTCATCCGAAGGCTCAATGCGATGAAGATGACTTGATTCCAACACAGAATCTTCTCGTTCTCGGAGTGTCCTTACAATAAGAGTCTTGAGAAAATTCATCATTTGAACAGCATACATCAATGCAGTCAATGGATCAGACATCTGCAACAGAAGAAGTCTCAAGGCTGTCAGTGAAACATATATACTCAACGAAATGACCACTTCCGTAACATAATTCCTAGATTAAAGAAAGCTAAGGTGCACAACAACCTTTTCTGTTAGAATAGAATATTTTTCATATACAGAGCTAAAGTCATATCATCAGGAAAAATTGGCAACAATCCTAAGCAGCTCACTTGACACAAACGTTACTTCATCTAATTACTATTCCAACAAGCTAAATTCCCAAATGAATTGACTCAAAAAAGAAATACAAATTCACAAAGTCGGATATTTCTCCCTTTTTTTTTCCAAAAAAAAACAAGTTTTACTTACATGAGTCATGTTTGGTGCAAAAACCATAGCAATGTTCCGGGCGTTCATCTTATTTAGATGTTCCAATTGTGCAACATCAGCCATTAGGTTTATTGCCCAATCCAGCAGCACAGCTTCTGTTGGCGGAAGGAGTCTTGCAAGCTGTGCACACTCCTCTTCTGTTTGAGATTGCATTACCTGCTCTCGAGAAAGGGAGTCCAAGACGCCGGTTGGCAGTTCTCTAAACCAAGCCTACAAAATCACAAGCATACAAAAGTCGCCCGAAATTGAATCCGAACATTGTTCACATGGACTTTGGTCAAAAAGATACAATAATGATACTAGGACAAGTAAAAATCCAATTAATAAGTACAAATGATATGCACTAAAGCATAGAGCACAAGTTTGTGATTTCATAAGGACTGAATCAAACCATTACATGAAATGAAGGAAAGAATGCAAGGGAGCAACATTCACCTTTATCAGACCTGCCAAACAGTGCACATCGACACCCTCTGGGGTCACTCCCTTGTTCAATTGATCCCTGACATACTCCTCCTGGCTATTCTCGGCATTAATTCTGAAGATTCCTTCTGCCTGTGAAGTTTTAGATTTTAATACATTTTGAACTTTAGTTATTCATACAACTCAAAACAGAATATGCTCCAAATATGAGCTTTAAAGTTACATTTTTATATCAGCTATAATTTAATCTTCAATCTAGGATTAGAAATAAAGTATTCCACCTGCAAACCTCCTTGAGCATACAGGTGTCTCTGCATCATCAAGAGTATAGTGGGCACGCTATTCCCTCTTGAGTCAAATGAAAGCTGCATGGACTCTGTTGAAACACCGAAAACAGTTGCACTGCATTGGAAGGATAATATTGAGTGTTGCATAATATCAGATAAGAGAAGATCAAGAGTACTTTAAACGACATAGAACAAATCCAAAATCATATTAATCTATAGAAACTTTATCCACATCTGATATAAAAATGATGAAACACACTATTCCTGAACAAATGAACATCAAAACAAGAATCAGCCACAACACAATTCCAGTTCCTTAGGCAGTTGATTAACACAAATTTGCAAAAACGTTGTTTAGAAGACAGTACCTAATCAGTTAATGAATATATAGAGTACAGCGGACTAAATATCTTTCACAAATTCAACAAATCTTTCGAAGGAATGTCTTATAAGGAATGATATCTGTATTCAAACATGATGGAACATTATAAGGACTTAAACTTTTGGAAAAGACATTAACATAGCTGCAGGTCCAATATCCTATGGCCAATCCGATAACCAACCAGGAAAAAACTAACACTCTAATGTTAAATTTACAAATTAGGTTCATAAGACCCTGTAATTGAAAAGAAAATAAATTTTTATCATCATCTGTCAGATAGTGGGGGAAATGCAGCAATCAAAGACAATACATACTTAAAGCAACATATAAACCCAATTTTCAAGTCTGGCATCTTCCCCTAATAACATTTCTCAATAACTAACAAACACAAATTAAGTTGCTTTTTCAAAAATGAACCAAATAGTCAAGACATATTCATACTTTTTTTTTTGAAAAAGTAATATTAATAAGGAAAGGAACTTATCACAACCCAAGAACATTGATAATCCCAACAATAAACATGAAAAGAAAATAAATTTAATTCCAAGGAAACCCAGAAACAGACCTGGCACTGGGGGCTCTCCTGGGAACCTCAGGCTCAAACTCAACAGGCAAGCCGAGAAACCCATTAAACCTATCAAAAGTAACATGAGCTACATGTCTAACATTAGTAGGAACTCCAATCTCCATTTTGCAAAGCTCCTTACTTCCACCAGCAGTGACACTACACCCAACAACAGACCTTCTAAAGACAGCCACTAAAAGTTCAACAATTGACACCTGATCCCCTTCTCTTTCTTCTCTCTCACGTCCATCCTGGTCTAATTCTTGAAAGGGTGTGGAGGTGGTGGGGTTAAAGTGATGTGGAGGTGGTTGTTGTTGAAGTGGGATATCATTGGTCACACATGTGGAAGAAGAAGAAGAGCTTGAAGGAGAAGGGAAGTGAGATGGGGATGATTGGATTACTTCAGTCATATTGGTTTTAGTTTTTTTCTTAAATTTAGGATAAAATGGTGAATAGGGTGTCAAAGAATGGTAGTCGAGAAATGTTCTTTTGGGGAATTTTTTATAAGAATGTGAGGGACCAAGATCTTTGTGGGTATGTAGAGTTGGATTGAAGGAATGGATAGTGCTTGTGGGTTTGTGTTGTGAGTGTGTGTAAGGTAGGATGGGATTATCATTACTTTTTTTTAAGGATTTGTTTTTGTTTTTGTTTTTGTTGTAGTCTGTCTTGGCTGGCTGGCTGGCTGGCTATGAATGGTGGTATTGAGATATGGAGAAGCAACAGGAACTTTCAGAAGAAATAAAAATATGGAAACAACAGAAAGAGGAGTGTGATACAGTTTTTGATATTTTTGGAAGAGAGAATAGTGTGCCATTAACATCCTTATACACAACTGTTCATCTTCCACTAAAAGCTACTTGGAGCCTCCACATTCTTTCCACTTGTCCAATCTTCTTTTGGTCTTTGATTAAGACATGGGTGCTGTTTGTTTGAATCAAATTAAGAAAACTTGTATTTAATATATTATTAGTGGTGGGTGTTTGATGAATATGTTTATAGTGAATTTTTATCAATCTTATACTCTTCTAGTACACAATTTATTTTCATAATCTACGAATAAACTACATTATAATTCTATAATAGTAAAATTTTTGGTGATTCTTAAAGTTTGACTATATTTTTTTTATGATCTTTATACTTTAAAAATTTGTTACTCTAGTTCTTCTGTTTATTTTCATTAATTAAATATAACATGACACATCAATAAAATTAACATAATACATACAACCTATTAATTTTAATAATATAATAATAAAAATCCCCTTGTAACTCTTTATCTCTCCCTCCTCTCTCTCTCTTCGCGTTGCTTCTCTCCCTCTCTGTTTGCGTTTTCTTCTCTCTTCTTTTTTTCCAAATCATACCACAATCACTAACTCAACCCAAACCTTTCTCATCTTCTTCTCTCCTCTCGAACTTCAACCTGTAAAATTCCACCACCACTAGTCTTCCCTCATCTCAATCGAACACACAAACAGAAACTACATCCTTCACCACCATCACCGTCATATCTCACAATCCAAGAAATCGCCTCTGAACCCACCGTTGTCTCCAACCGCCTTCTCCACTTTGAACGGGGACATTTACACACGCACAAAAATCCCTCGATCGCTTAACCCCACAATCGAAACAAAACCCCGTCAATGCAGTCAACAAAGCCCACAAGGCATTACCGCAATCGAAAATAAGAAATTGGAAAAGCGAGCAAGCTTGGCCCTTCCAAAAACTGAAAAAAAAAAAAACTGGAAAAGAAAGCAACCCTTCAAACCTTAGATCACGTGAAATGTAGATATGGCAGGCAGGAAGAGAGATTTTTTTTTTGTGGGTTATGGTGGAAGTTGTTGCTACGACGTGTTGATTTTGTGAGCAACGGGGTTTGGGCTTTGAAGTTTTTTTAGCGATGAAGAATACAAGGATTTTGTTACTACGTTTCAAGATTGTTTGTTCGAGAACGTGTACGGGCTCGAAGCTAATGAAGAGAATAAGATTAAGGTTTATGGGAAGGAGTTTATCGGGTGGGTGAAACCAGATCGGATGATTCGATGTGGGAGGATGCAGAGTCTGAGGAACAGGGGACCCCCGTTAGTGGCACTGTTAATCAGGAATTGATGGAGGAGTTCATTACATTACGTTATGTTAGCTGCTGAAATTAGAGGGATAGTTATTTTACGTAGAAGAATCTGCTGTAAGAGATTGCGATCTCAGTTAGCACGGCCTCTATTCTCTAATCTTCCATTTTCGTAACTTTTGGAATTTTCTGCTAGCATTTTGTTTACAGATTGGAAGAACTTTTTTTTTAACTTCAGATTGGAAGAACTTTAAGATATTGAGAAGTGAGTACATGACTTTAGCAATTTAATTTGTTGTTTAAAAATTTCTTCCTCCAAGTTTGATTGATTGCAGTTCCTCTTATCTATCATCAAAAAATTGCGTGGGATTGTTTGTTTAATTTTGGCCACTTAGTTTCCTTATATATCTCTTTGGTTGGTCATATCTCTTAGTAGCATTCGTAATACTTTTTGCCTTCAGTCCATTTTAATGTCAAAATCAGAAAACAAGAAGGAACCATCTGCCTCTTTGATGCTTCCACCAAACTACACACCTCCATCAAAATCACTGATATTTATATGCGTGACTCTGCAAAAAAAAATTGTGTTAATAGGGAAATAATTACTCGACAGTAATTGGACTTTTGTAAATTCATAAGTGAAGAAGAAGATGGGAGAACAAGATGAGAGGGACGGTGATTTATGTTTTCTAGGTAAGTTTCGAGAAAGAAGGAAATGTGTGTGTGTGAAAGAAGAGAATTGCGTTTTGAGGCAGAAAGAGAAAAAAGGTTGGGGTGGTTTGTTGAGTAAATTGATTTTAAAGTGAAGGGTAATTTTATCTTTTCATATTTTTCTATTAAAAAATTCAACGAAGTTAAGAGACAATGATCGAAACGGTTAATTTTAAAACTATAAAGACCACAAAAGATATATGACCAAACTTCAGGGGCTGCCATAAATTTTACCCATTTTATAACTTGCCAATTGTTTTTACTTTTACATTATACATATTTGATTTTTTTTATCGAATATATCGATTCGATTATTAGTTTATTGTTTGTTGTGTATCAATTAATCTGCTATTAAACGAAAATATACCATTAACAAACACATAGATCACTTGTCAAGTTAAATACAAGATTTCACTCCTCAAATTGAGATTGTTTCAAGATAAATAGATCCAAGTCACCCATCACAAGTAGAACGATTGGTAGTGATGCGTTTTGGTGCAAAAGATGTCGCATGTTTGAATTCTCGAGTGACACCTCGCTCCAATAATTTGGACATGCTTATCGTGCAATGTTGAGCCTCTCAACAAGCCTGAAATAAGTGAGAAGTCCTTGTAGTGGGGTAGAGCTAGCTCCTTCAGGGTTTAACTAGCCGGATGTATTGCTCAGTAGACCGTCAGACCCAATCAGTGTGTTGCTCGTAAGGCCGCTAGGTTAAAGGTTTTCGTTATAAGAAAAAAGACCCAAGTCCATTGGTTGCCATATAAATATCAACTATAAACTTACTTTTTTTAATATAAAGTATAAATTCACTTGTTATAGTATATATATAAATAAAATATAGAAGATTGAATAGTACAATAAAAAAATAAGAAACTCGATTTTTAAACTACTTGTATGTGCTACTTGAATAAACAATTTTGTATTCGACTCTTTAGCGTGAAATTGACATACTAATAAATTATAAGTCTATTATTAGTGATAATTTCATTATTTTGTTATTTATGATTTAGTCGTTTTGAGTCTATTTTTCTCAATTTTTCTTATGCGTCAGAAGAACAATTCATTCATTGAAAAATTATATTTCGCTGAACACATGGTGATTGGAAACAAAAGTACGAAACTAATTATGCGAGCTGAGATAATCCCAAACTAGTCACCATAGACTCCACAAACACCAAAAATGTTCCTGTTCAAAACAAAAACCGAAAAATGTTGCTGATTATGCCGTTGATTCCTTGAATCTTTGCCATCATCACATATAAAAAAGAATAACTTTTAGGCCAAATTCAATGTTGATGAGATGGACAAACAAGGCATAAGTTATTTTTGCTGGGAATTCTTATAAATATAAAAATAATTAAACAAAAAAAATGACAAGTAATCTTAAACATGTCGTGTCCTTAAAGAAAATCCTCTCTTACGTAAAGCCAACTATTTCTGACATTTTTTGAGACCCTAAGCTGAGATAGAGTGGGACCACTCTGCCACAGTTTGGGGGGTTTTGGTCTATTAGTGGCTAATTAAAACCCATCAATTATTCTGCAGAACTTGCGTGTACTCCGTCTCCAAACAAAACAATATAGTTTGTATTCGCATTTTATATTCGTGTGATGTCAATTTATCCATACATCTCACATAACTAGATATGATAATACCATAATAAAAACTGAATTTGTGTTAATTTAGTATGTCATAATTAATTATGCGATAAGTGTATTTATTTTTAGTAAATATAGTAGTAAAATTTTTCCAAAAAAAGTAGTAAATTAAAGAAGTAAATTATAGATCGATGAATTGTATAGTAAAAAAATAAAAAAATTAATTTATATTCTAAAAATTATAATATATTAAATATATAATATATTTATGCTAAAATACTGTAAACCAAATATATGCTAATCCTGTCAGAAATTATCAGTGGTTGTAGGGCCAATATTAAATCCATGGACAATTAGGATCACTAGGACAGTGCCAATAAACCAAAATTCAAGTTCAACCATTTTCAATTGTGCGTGTAAACATGTAGGTCACCTGTCTGTTACCCAACAATCTTCTGGTATTTCCACTTCCAAATGGCCAAAACTTCTGATTTCAAAAAAAAAAAAAGGCTAAACCTTCACTATTATAGTCACATAGATTTGTCTCTTCTATTCCACTTTTGGCCTTATCTTCAGGATTTCATTTTCTAAATTGATCCTATATCAATTGTTTTTTTTGTTGAGCCTCAATTTACTACGGGAAAGTATTAATGCATGTATGTAGAATGTTGCCGGTGAGGTTTGAACTCGGGTTGACATTAACACACGCACCCAAAATGTCACCGGTGAAGTTTGAACCCAAGTGGTAAGAGCTACGTGCAGGGCTTTCACCAGTTAGGCTACAAGCTCGCGACATCGTATATTAATTGCTTGTTTAATAAGATCTAAAAAGATATAATTACGAATTATTAAGATAAAAAATTCAACAAAATGATGAATTTATTTAAAAATGGAGATGAATGATTGCATATTATAATGAGAATAATTAAAAGTATAATGTGTGTATTATTAAAATATAATAATATGCTACAGTAAATATCAAATTATATGACGATGTCTTATGGTTAAAAGACAAAGACTGAAACAAACATCTTATGTTTGACTCATATGAACCAATAGAGTGAAAAATGGAGAATCATTAAATTAACAGTATAAAAAATATTTAATAATTAAATGTGCTAAATTAAAAGTGAAAAAAGACTAACACATATGGGCTCAATTTGATTATCTTTTTTTAGGAATACTTGTGATATAATTAATTGCAAATAGAGATATTACTACAATAGTTTACATCTTACATTGAAGCATCGAACAAAGAGTTCACTATTTCATCAAAAAATATTTGCCTTTCGAAAATATAGCATTTACACATTAAAAGGAGTTGATAATTATATAAACGTATAGATTTTGTATAGATAGTCTATCAAAACAAGTGACTTATAATAAGAGTGTATTTTTTGAATTGGACGAACTATTTTTAAAGGTTAGGGACTAATGGTTTTTTCTTCTATAACAATTTTTTCAACTTTCGATTCAGTGAACATGTATACTATTGAATCAACAACTTGACGTCATATTGTAATTTTATAAAAAACGTTTTTATTTTCTTTTGTAGTTTACTGTTCAATTTAACCAAGAAAACATCATCTTACTATCTGCACTAACTTATGCCTAGTGACAATGAGAGTATGCAAAGAATATGATGGAGACTCAGACTACAACATATAGTGATTAATAAGGCAAAACAGATGCGGAATTGGTGGTGCAGCAAATACAAGTAGTTCACCTCGCAACAAAATACATATAGCCTGAGAGGGCATCATAAGCCAGACACTTAATCTCATCTTGATTCACCAAACGCATTCAACACTTTCAACAAAGCAATTGATTCAACGTGGGACTCTATTTACGATTTGTAAACCATGATCTTTTTAGTTGATCCTTCCAAATAAGTAATGTTATCAGTTGATAAATGACAGTTTTAGTAGCACTATTGGGTTTGATTAGCGAAAACATGGTATGTAATTAAACATGTATCACGATGTGGGGTACTGAAGAAAGATTCACAAACAAAGAGTTTCAAGGGCACAACGAAAGAGCGTAAGAGAAAAGAGAAAAGGGAAAAGTGAAAGCTCCGAGACTATAAAATACGATGCAAAGACGATGTGGCAAAAGAAGCTTTTGAGGATCTATACCGTTAGTACTAACACAACATAAAAAAGAGGAACTGTTTCAAATTCAAACCTGTTGTGGCAAGCTCGAATCAAGCATCAAGGCCGAAAGAAGAACCCCAACCAGAAATGAAAAGCACCCCCTTCAAATCTGTAGTACTACAATGAGGCCAGCCATGACTTTCATTTGTTTGCCCATTCTAAACCAGTACAGCCGTATTCATGAAGCCTAAGTGACTCGTGGCCCAAAATATGAAGCCTATTCGACTAATTGCTGGTATGTTTTCGTTAACTTTACCGGATCAGAATGATTAATCCATTACAGGCATAGATAAGGAACAAACCTTACATGACTAGAAACAGTTTACGAACAACTTGATGCGTGGCTTATTATGGGGATCTTGCTATGAGCCTTTTGTGACTATATACTTGTGTACTTCAAGATTACTATCAATGTACTCCATCACAATTGACCCTAACTTGTCAGACCGGCTAGACTATTTATATAGAATGGATAAGATAATCATGGAAAATGGGAGTTTTCTTCTAACATTACAACCATAATCCAACAGAAATCTCATTCGAAGAGACATCATTTACGTTCCACAAATGATAGAACCAACGAAAGTACGAGAATTCTAGGATGCATATTCAGAGAAGGAATTTACGGATCAACGTAACTCTCCACAAGTTCAAATACACAACTACTTGAATCCTACACATGTAGCCATGTTATCAAAATACTTGGTACTACAATAGTTCGGTATCGATACATCAACCATAATCACTGTGTTCTGGTTACAGGTTCCAACGCTTCAACGGTGACGACGCTGTTTCCTCTGATCACCTGCAACAACAAAGAGAGATAATTACAAAGTCTGATTATAAAAATGAAGTGTGTCAGAGAACTAACTTAGAGAAAGAAAAAAGAAAGGGATAGAGAAAGAAAGAGAGAAAACAACTCACCACCATGCCTATCTCAGTTTTGTCGTTCCCATTCACTTCCACAGTGTTGTCAACCACCAAATTCATGAACTGGTCAAAACCACGGAGTGTTCCACTACCATCCTATTTGCATTCAGCTTGACTGGAAAAATCAGAGAAGGGTGAATCAATAATTTAAAATATGAGCACAACATAAATACCATTGTCCATTTACCAAATAATAAGCTTCTATGTTCCTAGTCCCTCAAAAATACATTGAACATGCCAAAAATTTGATCAGCAGTTCATGCACAGAAAACCATAAATAAATACATAAAAGGGCTTGTTCTTGGTCTAACTTGAACCAAAACGATCCTGTTGAAGCATCAAGTGCTTCATCTTTAAAAAGAAAACATTTTTCAACTCCACACTAAAAACACTACCAGATAATTCGGATATACAAAAATATTGAGGCATACTAGCAGTCTAAAGAACAGTAAACATTATAGAATCCAAACCCTGAATCAGAATCCAAGGAATAGAAGCATAGTAAACTGTGAAGTTCGACCAGAGACATTGCAGAAAGATTAGAAAAAGGAAAACCAATTAGGTTAAATTTGGAGAAAAGATTCTCATGATGTGAAGCCTTTAAGCTTAAACTTTCAATGTTCTAAACAGTCTAATTTATGTATTGCAACAACCAAACATGCCCTATGAACTATGATTCGACAACCTCATCTCAATCCAATCCATTCAAAGCTACTAAGCCGCATTTGAATGCACAGTGTAAGCTCTAAATCACACACGAAACAGTCCATCAACAATCAAACAAAGACGCGGTAGAGAAAGAACTTGCTTTGAAGCTTCTTGTCCATGTACCTGTAATAGAATTACGAAAAAGAACTAAGTTAAGAAGATTGAGGAATTTAAAAGACGGAAAAAGAAATGGCCAAATCAACTGAAAGAAAAGAACTTACTTCTTGAGATCCGGTGGCTGGCCTGATCTGCTCATCTTCAAACTGCTCTGTGGCTAAACAAGCGACTGAACTTTGTGAGCTCTTCGACACCCTCTTCCTCTCGCGCTTTACGCTTTTCAAAACCCTAGATAGATTTTAGAAGACAAGGAAAGTCTGGACCTGGAGAGGATCTTACAGGCTTATGCGCAGAGCCCATCACCGCTTTGATATCTGGGCTCAGTAGCCCACTACGTTTAAACAAGTTCAGAAATAATAAAGATAAATAAAAGAGGGGGTGTTGCGAGAATCGAACTCGCCACCTCTCGCACCCGAAGCGAGAATCATACCACTAGACCAAACACCCACAACATTACAGTATTAGTTATAGTAGATAATAAAGTCTTTCGATTATATACATAAAAATAAATAAAATTTGTGTCTCACTTTTTTAATATAAAAGCTTTGAAATAAGATTAGAAGTTTCTATTTTCTAAATTATCAGAAAATGAAAGTGGAAATGATGCTAGACGTTAAAGAAAAGGAAAAAAAAAGAATAATACAGTTTACACACTTAATTCACAAATGTTTTATTACAATACTAATCCCTTTGGTCGTTATGTGACATTGACTCAACAATGTGCTCTTTTTAAAATATGTAAAATAAAAAAATTAATTCTTGATTTAAGGGAAAATCAATATGATCTTTTCGTTGGTAATGAAATGGGAGGTTCTCAAATCTCAACTACATCAATCTTATGCAAAATTGTCAATATATAATCTGTACATGTAAAGTTAGTGAAGGTTGTTTATATATACCAACAGACTTCTAATTAAATGGAATTGGAGATGTTAAATTATTGAATTTTTGATAAGTTGATGTACCTAAACAGGAAAACTATCTATTACTAATTAAATCAATCTAGAAATGATATTAATATATCCTAATTATCATCAATATATATAAATAGATTTGAAACTCATTGATATTTGAATCAATTTTAGTATTAAGTAGTCGTAGGTTTACTTCTCGGTGATAGTAAATAAAATGGTTTATAAAAAAATATAATCTACGTATAGTGCGGGTCAATGGTGAATATTGATTCTTGCAATCTACTCAAGAAGTCAAAAGAGAAAAACAAAACGCGGCAAGCACGTTCCGTTTGCGAACAAAAACAAAAACCCTCCTCCCCACAAAGTGAAGAAATTGCGAGAAAGCAATGTCAAATTGTGGACGATCATGCTTCAGTTGAATTTCACTGAGATATTTCTAAAGATTTTCGTCTTCCAAGTACCACTTTTTATACAATTTGTTCTACATTTCTAGAACCACAAACAAACACAATTTGGCTTATTCCATTAGTTTAAAGTGTACGCCCATGTGAAATCAGTCAACAAGGCATGTCTTGCTTCCACGCCTTTGGAGGCTTCTTTGCCGTCTACTCTACTCTAAAAACTGAATATTCTCCCCCCCTTAATATTCGTCATACTTGATCCCAAGTTTCATTTCAATCCCACTATTCAATTATTATAGAGTCGGTCTGAATCAATCTAATTGAGTATAATTACACATGAGTTCAATTATTCTTTTTAAAAATATAAAAGAGTGGTATTCAGCATTAAGAATTCGTAATTTGAGGGTTGGATTTCCTTTAATACAATCAAAATGAGTTAAAGTTTTTAGATTTTAAGGTTATACCAAGTTTTCTTTGACGTTGAACCTAATTAGAAGTTAAACACATGACTTCTTATTCGCTCCAAAATTTTAACTTAAATCCAGCGTCGGCTTTCCTTGTTTCTTTATACGTCCTCGTTGACAAGTAATAAAGGACGATTTTCTTTTTCCTTTGTTCTTTCCTCCTTGCACGTAGTGTATCTTAAATGAGCTTTGGACGTTCGTGACATTTAACAAGGAATCTTAACTAAGTTGGATCAATCTTGTTGATCTTTCTTAAATAAATAGAACTATACCTCAATTCTTACTTGAATATTAACTATAAATAGCAATTAATAACTTGTGAGTTCGTCCCAAATTTTGCTGACCGATCATATAAACTGAACTCAATTGTCTAGATTAACATAATATTTAAATTGAAAAGAGATAGAAAGTGGTGTCTTTGCTTGGAGTAGCTATAAGTCTCTCAATATGTGGTGATTGGTTCACAAGTTGATGAATTATATATGAATGTTCACATCTTGATTTACTTAAGAGTAAGTTGAGATTCCATTTGACCAAAAGGAAGTTAGATAGGACAGAAGTAGTTGAATTTTTCTTTTCAGAGGTTGGCCAAGGTTTGAATTAGTTGGTATGTGAACCAAAAATGTTAATTTTATTAATATAACTACTACTTTTTATATCAATGGTTGGTATTTTAGTCATATAAAATATACATGTTCTTGTGTATAACCAGTTTTGATTATTAAAATTAGCTCTGATATTTTGAATAAATATGATTCAAGCTTTTTATTTTTTCATGAAAGATTAGAGAATTAGGAATCAGTAGTGCATAATAACATTCTAACTAAGTTGATATTCTAATAGCACCGTCTTCATGCTCCTAAATTCAAGCTTTTTAATATTCTCATCTTATATGATAAAACTGAGGTATAATGCAATTTCAATAAGCATCCTACAAAAAAAGAATTAGGAGAAATTCTTCAAATTATCTCGAGTATGTTTACTCTGAATAGAGTGCTTAGGTATAGATAATAAAATGTATGGATAACAACGAATCAATTGCCCGTAAAACAAAAAGAGATTGAGTATTTATGGGTTTAGAAAGACTCACTAGATTATGTCATGTGTATGGTTTTGCTATTTAAATAAATATTATGCATTGATTGATGTAATATAAGATAATGTAGTGGTAGAATTGTTAATGTGAGTGAAATTTGTGAGTGTTTTTTGCGGTATATATCTTTAAAAAAATCAAGTCATCTATGCTAAAACTGCAAGATTAATATTGGCTTCCAGTAAAAAACAAATGAATATGGTGAAATACTAAAATTTATGTGAAGTTCACTTATAAATCCATGAAAACAGTCTCGGTATTGTTATCATTAGTGGAGCATTATAATTAGTCTTCAAGATCATAAGTATCATCCAAACTTTGAAACCACGCTTAAAAACTGAAATGGTTATGACTATTATGGTTATGACTAAAGATTTAAGACCAACGAAATGGAACGAAGTCCCATCATTTGTTTCCATTTCACTCGGCATTATCCTTCTATATTTCTTTATATTAAAGTCTAAAGTAGGTTCGTTATTGGTCCAACCTACTATAAGTTTACAAACTTTTGGTTAAGTCAAAGTAAATGAAGACACTATTTATCATCATAGATTCCCAATAATTGGCCATGAAAATAAAAAGAAATCAATGAACGGTTCATTCTTTACAACATTCTCCTCCAACCACCATTGCCAATGTCTCATATATCTCCCCCATAATCTTCATTTTCTCTCAAAAATCTTCCCATATCTAAAATCACAAACTCCCAAAAAAATGCTAAGCAAGAAACTGGTTCCATTCAAGAAACTTGCCAAGAAAGTGAAAGGTGTGAACAGAGGGGAATGTCATAATCAGACATCGCAAGTGCAAGAATGTTTGCTCAGAGAATTCGAGGATGTATCGTCTGCTTCGGCAACAACTCCAACTGGGTTCTTTGCCTTGTATGTTGGGGAAGAAAAGGAGAGATTTGTGGTTCCAACTAGCTTTCTTTCGCACCCTCTGTTCAAGATG
>CAODLS011482548.1:0-13856 GCA_948243855.1 Flueggea neowawraea | reverse complement strand
CATTTCGAGAAATCGTGTATTTGAACTTCAAGAACTAACCCTATGAAGGGCTTGGGTGTGAACCCATTAGGTCAAACTCTTTGACCAACTCATTGATGAGTCGTTCTTTGAAAACCCCAAATACACTACTAGATCAATTAGTGCCATTGATTTTTCTAGTCAATTTCTCATAATCAATTTTACATGTTATGATTTAACCAATTAAAACATAAACATTTCAAATAATATAACACATATTCGGCATGAATTAAAACACGTTAATCATAAACAAAAATGTGCAAGACAATTCGACAATTTCATAAACAACCAAAAATAGATTCGGCATAGCATATAATCAATTAAAACTCATCTTTTAATAGACACATGAATTCGGCAATATTCAAGCTAAATCAGAAATATTCGGTTTTAAACCATAAAATCTAAATCAATTATGAATAGTACCAAATTACATTCGGTTATGCTAATTAAAACCCTAAACAAGTTAGGAAATAACAATTCGGCCTTGAAAAAACTAAACCATTTATGAATTCGGCTTACATGCTAAAACCATAAACAATTTTGAGTCTAAACATGCAATAGCAATTCGGCCTAGCCTTAAAATCTAACAAGAGATTCGGTTCTTAACATAAACAATTAGATTCATTTTAAACAATTTAAAACAAACAAAGTCAGATTACAAGCAAAACTGAAACATATAATCATATTATAAGCAAGGTCGAACCATTAATCAACTATATTAAACATACAGACCTCTCTGATACCACTGTTGGGTTTCTTATGCGAATAAACATCTAATGTGCACAGTGGAAAACAACAACATCACACAAGAAACATCCAAGAACACTGTATGTAATCATAATTAATAAAATGAGGCCGAACATGTTTAACTTTCAGCCTTGCCGAATTGGTTTCCTCCAAAACAAGGTGCTGCCGAATTGCCTTTCTTTCCTCCTTCTCTTGTGCCGAATTGCAATTAACCTAAGGACTGCCAAATGACGACTCCCTTCTACTCACACACACACACAAGATCATTGGTTAGGCTATGTGTGCTAGCACTAATAGACTCTCTTTCTTGTCTAGTGAAATTCGGTTTTGGAAGAACCAAAGAAAATGTTTTTCTTTTCCTCCCTTTTTGTGATTGTTGAACCCCTATTTTTTCAACCCTCAGTGAGAATCAAATTCTCTCTTTTATATTTTAAGGTTTCGACATCAACTTACTAAAGAGGGAAAGAGTGGCGTGTTTAAAACCTTAGGGAGGGGGCTGCCGAATTTCTCCCTATCTTTTAGGGATTCGGCCAACAACTCTCCAAACCCTAGATGCCGAATATCTCCATATCTTTTAGTGATTTTGCAAACACCTCTCAAAACCCTAGTCAAGTCCTACTTGAACATGGACTCCTCTTTCTCCTTTCAATTAATTAATTAAACCTTTTAACTAATATTTCATTAGGCCGAATTAATCATTCCCTTTGGCCTAATGGGTGTGCCGAATTTCATCTTGGGCCCATTAATTATGTTTTAATCATTAACATAAATTAATGGCCCGATAAGAAAAACATCCTTAGCCCTAACCCAGATCTTTATTGTGTTCGATCCTGTAGGTTCATTCAATATTGGCAATGGGCCTAAAATTAATTTAAAATTCATAAATCATAATTGGTCTCTAGCAAGATATTATGATTACCCAAATTAAAATGAATGTCAATTACGAATCAACATAACCTAATTACAACCTTACACAACCCTTTGCCTCTCGATATCAAAATTAGCATAAGGCATGGAACCGGTCACTCTTATTTACACTAAAACATTTCCTTGATCTATTAGTGATCCTGAATAAGTCAAACAAATTATAACACTTATCACTTTGTTTGGGTGTGGTCACACACTACTCAGTTTCACTAATTAAGTGGCTGGTGATATCTTCTCTCTCTTCGAGAGTGACAATCCCTTCACTTCACTCATGTTCCTTAGCATGATTCATGGTATACCCAATCATACCCATACTTATTACTCATTACAAATAACGTTAGATGTATGTCAAAGTATACGAGAAATCACCCAAGAATCTGTAGTGATTTCAGGTCAAGGGATTCAAGTATAAGCATTGCATGAGAAATACTTATGACCTTTCAACCATGTAGTATTCTCGCAAGCGGATCAATCCAAAACACTGTTCTTTAACATGTTTTATGTTCTCTAATTGATATCTCATATCTTATGACCAGTAAAACATGATCATCTCACAGAGTAAATACTAATCTTTGTTTATTTTCACTCCCATGACAATAATCGACTAGGGACATTTAGAATAGTATTCTTTTATGCTTCAAGGTTTTACTATCCAAATCACATAGTTGATAATTTAAGCAGAATCACTATTCATTGATGTTTTATCAAATTAAACATGTACATGAATAATAATGAGATAAAACAATGCCTCATAATGTATATATATATGATATAATATGGATACAATGCATTGGAGCTAGGGCTTACACTAACATACCTTTGTTGTAATACGCTGCTCGTCTTGGTTAGGATTTCTGTAGATCTCTGATTTGGCTTGATTTGATATCCAAAAATGTTGGAGTGTAATTGATGATATTTGATGTTAGATGGTAATGATTATGTTAGGTTGAATGTTGTTAAGTTTTGGGAACGCTTCGGTACAAGTTCAGAATTGAGGAGAGTCGAGAAGGTGGAAGGCAAGACACCTTACGTACATAAGAGAAGTGTCTTACGTACGTAAGGCAAGGTAGACTCACGTACGTGAGAATTGTTGCACACGTACGTGAGCTGGGTTCTTCCATGATTCATGTACGTGACAATTGAAGGTGACGTACGTGAGGTCGTGTGCAGACGTCTTTTGTAATATCCAGTATTTTTGGAAATCAATTTTGGTTATTTTCTAAGTATTTTCGAATTAATTTTCATTTTTTTCTAAGTAATTTAGAAAATAATTATTAATGTAGGAAAATTAGAAATTTTGTTTTAAATGTTAATTGGGTGATTAATGAAGTTTTGAAGTGATTAGAGTTGATTAATTGAGTTGAAATTGGTGAAAAATCAAAAACAAAATCGGATTACAAAGGAAGAAAGAGTGACCGGTAGTTTGGGGTATGAAGAGTGCTACATGTCATTTGGGCTTCGAGGAGGCAATCGTTCGCGCGTTGCATCTGTCGCCCGTGTTCACAGTGCAACAAAGCAAACAAAAACGACGCGCCATTCCAGCGAAAGAAGTTGTCATTCGTAGTGCGCGTGTCGTCCGAGGCTTCTGCACAACAGTTCCATCCTGAACGACGTCATTTCCTTTATTCCCTTTCAAATCACACAGCCCAAACCGCCCATTTTTTTATTTTTCTCCAGACTTTGAAACCCGATTCCACCACCCCCATATAAGCTCTTTTCCTATTTTTTTCATCGTTTCAACACTCTAGAATACACTCTTCAGTTCTCTCTTCAGTTTTTTTTTGCCTTTCCTCCATTTTCTTCATCAAAACATGGTAAGAACATGGCTGCCTCTTTAGTTCATTTCTTCCTTTTTGCTGTCTATATTTAGCTTCTGTTTTTAATGATTTTGTTTCATGGTTGTGGCTTCGGTTTGAGGACCATTTTAGTGTAGATTTAAGCTTGTGTTTAGTTGGTTTTTATGGATTAACTTTGCCAAACATGAGAGAAAATGGAAGGTTAATGGTTGGGTTGATTTGTTAATTTTTTTTTGGTTGGTTTTGTTGAATGTGTAGGACTACTGTGGCTGGTTTTGAATTTTTGGAAATAGTGGGATTGATTTTTATGTTCTTGGATTGTTGGAAGACAAAAGGATGGTGTTTTGATTGGATAGAAATGAGTATTTACGGGCGTAGTTAGTTGAGGGACCATTTGGTGTGTTTTGTAGGTAAAAAGGACCAAAATTGAAATGTCCATAATTCTGGAACTTCATTGAGGGACTGAACTTGATATTTTAGAAGTTGGGTCAAATTTATAATTTTGAAAATTAGAAATCTATATTTGTAATTTTAGGAAAGTTGGGCTAAATTTGTAATTTTTGAGAAATTAAAACTAATTTTGTAATTTTGGAAAGTTGAGGATTTAAAAAAAATTTAAATACCTTGAGGACCAAATAATAAATCCTAAATATTTTAAGGACTAAGTTATAATTTGTCAAGTCTCGGGGACTAAAATGTAATTTTACATTGGTCAGGGACCAAGCTCTAATTTTACGTAAATTTTGGATTTTAGATTAAGAATGATAGAATATCATTCAAAACATATTTTTGGTGATCTTTTGAGGGTCCGAGTTGACATTTTCATTGAATAGCATTTGGTACAGCCACAGTACCACATTTCGATTTGTCTATGATATATCTGTTAATATATATTTGTTTGTTCATCTTTTTGTTCCTGTCAGCAAGACCAGCCACCGACGGGTGGGGTTTGACTGACGTGTGTACTTGGATTTCTAGGTGAATAGCAGCTTCAGACACATAGGTTGTGTCTTAAAACTACTAGTATTTTTGTTATGTTGAACATACTATTTTGAGTATGGACTAATCTGAGGATTGGCTAATGAATCAACTGGTTATGTGTTTAATAATCAGTATTGTGTTTTGAAACTGATATATATGTATTATATGTCTTTGTACGAATTTTGATGCTAAACGCAAGTCATGATGTTATACTATGTAATAGCATAACATGATTTGATTTTCTAATATGGGGCACCCGTACTACAAGTAGTAGTAGCCTTTGGTATACCAATAATTTCAGAAATCTCAGCTACCAAGGATGTCGGTAGTTATGTGTTCTGATCTAACACATGATGTGATAGTGATTAGTGGTGGAGTCCACATCACATATGTTATAGTATCATATGTACACATCTGATATGATCCCATATTTACGATATATGTTTTGACTATGAAAATGTATTCGATATGTTTTTCATGCCTGCCGTTTGCTTTGTTTGTGAACGTTTTGGAAAATGTTTTCGAACGCTACTACGTATTAGCGTATATATATATATTTGTCTACCTATATTGTATGTGGTAGTTTTGAATTGTTTTCAAAACAGTCTTTGTGATGCACGTATGAGGCGGTCTGGAGTGTTATTCCTCACTGGGCCTTGACCCCCTTTATTTTTCTGTCTATGTTGATTCCTGTATCTCAGGTTCATAGATTTTGGCTTCGGCAACCATTATGCATTTTTATTGCTAGTGAGGCGTCTATTGGTTAGTGATGCCCTTTTGTTCGAGCTCTTCTTTTGTTTTGCTAGAGCTCTGCACCGATATGTTGTTGGGCTAAGACATTGCCACTTTTTCTTTTGATATGTTTACACTGATGTTATTTTGACATATCTATTTAGATGTGTGTATATTTGATTTCATATAAAATTATTTTATATCTCGTTTGTTTTTGATAATTAAATGTTTTAATGAAAATTTTGATAATTAAATAATTTAGGTAGTATGTTCTGATTATTGAGGGTCGAGCTTCCACAGATGGTTCACCTTGTACACCGATCTCGCCCGATTTTGGGCAATGATAAAGGTGGTATCAGAGACCTAAGTTTTGTAAGTGTGGGGTGAGTGTAGAGCATATGTATCTTTGATTGAGTCAGTTTGATTTGCTTATGTATACCCTTTGAGCTTTGAGTCGGTACTGTGCCGAGCATTTGCATTGACTTTGCATATACAATTTTGTTTGATTGCATGTAGATATGGATGGACACCGTGGGAGAGGCCGCAGTAGAGGCAACGGAGGCCTAGACGCGTTCCCGATGAGGCCATCTCTGATTCTGTTGCTGATCAGCATGACCAGCATGATGCGCATAGTTTGCCTGAGGTTTCAGCATCTCAGCCTCAGCAGCAGCCACCGCCTGGGAGTCCGACGGATGCATTTGAGCGGTTTACCCAGGTTTTTATTCAGGTAGAGGCTTTGTTAGATGGAAAAGCTACTGTAGGTCAACTGGTTCTGCTAGTTGTTGAGCCACCAGTTCTTCCACCTCAACCTGAGGTAGTTGTTGCACCAACATCTGTCATAGCTCCAGTAGCACCACGACCAGACGTTGAGTCTCATCTCACGAGGTTCTTAAAGCTCAATCCATCTATATTTGCTATCGTGATGGGAGAGGATCCCCAGGATTTCACTTTCAAGGTTGAGCGAGGTTTTGATGTGATGGAGCTTACTGATGATGTTACGAGGATCATAATTGCCACATTTTTACTGGATGGTTGAACGACTAGATGGTGGCAGGACATGGGATCAAGTAGGATTTCTTCCTAGGATGAGTTCAAGAATGACCTCACTTTGTCTGTTCTTCCCCAAAGTGTGAGGGATAAGAAGGCAGACCAATTTAGTGAGTTTGAACAGCAGTCGGGTATGTTAGTGATAGAGTGTGAGGACCAGTTTAGAGAATTGAGTCAGTATGCACCACCCGAGGCTAGGAGCAAGGAGGCTCTGGCAAAGAAGTTTCAAAAAGGATTATTGCTCACGATTAGCAGAGTAGTAGGAAGATAAAACTTGTATACCGTATCACAGATTGCAGAGGTTGTGAGAGGTATGGAGTATTAGGATGAGAGACGTCTGAGGGAACCCAAAAGGGCTAAGATTGAGGGTACATCTGGAGGTCAGCAGGACTGAAGACAGAGTAGTCAGCCTAATTATAGGAATAGACATTCCTCTGAAGGTCATATACAAGGACAGAGTTCCCAGAGTGCTAGTATGGCACAACCAGCTAGGCGTGCCAGAGGTTAGAGTTTTAGAGGTTTGCTTCCACCTTTAGAGACTTGTGGAAAAAGACACCCGGGAGTTTGTAGCAAAGTGGCAGGTCTCTATTTTCATTGTAACCAGACGGGACACAAGGTGGCTGATTATCTTGTGAGACTTAGTGCAGGATCATAGACAGTGTAGTCAGTGGTCAGAGCTATATGCACCACTAGCACTGGTGCTGATAGAGGTAAAGGTAGAGGCACGATGGGTTCTAGGAGTCATGGCTAGATTGGACAGGGTAGTGGCTGTGGACAGGGTAGTTCTGCCACAGGAGGGTAGGCTCGTGTATATCATTTGACCCGTCATGAGGCACATACCTTCAATGATGTAGTGATTGGTACGTTATCTATCTTTGGCTCTTCTCTTATGTGTTATTTGATACTGGTGTATAGCATTCATTCATCACTCCATATTTTGTTGAGCATTCGGGATTAGTGTTACGTCCATTGGATAAATTATTAGAGGTGTCATCACTTTTGGGCAACAAGATTATGACTGAGTTGGGGGTTAATGGTTGTGCAATTGCCATTGATGGGCATGGGCTGATAGCCGACCTAATCGTGTTAGATGTCGGGGAGTTAGACTCCAGTTTGAGATATCATCAGTTGAGGATTAGAAGTGAGGACATTCCGAAGACCACATTTTGTACTAGATACAGGCATTATGAATTTTTGGTGATGTCATTTGGGTTGACGAATGCTTCAGTAACATTCACGGATTTGATGAATAGAGTGTTCAGGTTGTATCTAGATTGATTGTGATTGTCTTCATTGATTAGATCTTGATCTACTCGAGGAGTATGAGGAGCACGAGGATCACTTGAGGTCGGTCTTGCAGAATTTGAAAGAACATTAGCTTTACTCTAAGTTCTATAAGTGTGAGTTCTGGCTTAATCAGGTAGCATTTCTCGGACGCGTGGTGTCGAGAGATGGTATTTTGGTTGATCCGAAGAGGGTAGAGGTTGTACTGCATTGGGAGAGGCCTAAGACCGCTATAGAGATTCAGAGTTTTCTGGGTTTGGTCGAGTACTATAGGAGGTTCATCCAAGAACTTTCTAGGATAGTAGCCCCTATGAATCGATTGAGTCAAAAAGGACTTAATTTTGTTTTGGTCTGACAGATGTGAGGATAGCTTCCAAAAGTTGAAGGACCTCTTGGTGAGTGTTACCGTCAAGTTCTGGAGGTTTTGCGGTGTACTATGATGCATCGAGAGTTGGACTAGGTTTGTGTATTGATACATCATGGAAAGGTGATTGCCTATACATCGAGACAGCTCAATAAGCACGAACAGAACGATCTGACACATGATTTGGAGTTGGCAGCCATAATGTTTGCTCTCAAGATTTGGAGACATTATTTGTACGGAAAGACTTTAGAGATCTTTACATATCATAAGAGTTTGAAGTACATTTTTGGGCAGAGAGACCTGAACTTGAGGCAAAGACATTGGCTATAGCTGTTAAAGGATTATGATTGCATCATATCATATCATCGGCTAGCGTGGTTGCCGATGCTTTGAATAGGAAGTTGATGGGGAGTTTAGCTCACATCGCAGTCGAGAGATGACCAACAATGTCAGAGTGGCAGAGTCTAATGAGGAATGGAGTTGTACTTCAGTTTGATGATTCTAAAGCATTGTTAGGTCACGTCGAGGCAAGACCTGTTTTGTTGGATTGGATCCGAGAGGCTCAGAAGGAGGATACCGAGCTTTTGAGTTTGATTGAGAAAGTCAAATTGTCTGATGTGTTGGGCTTCAATGTTGATGATTCGGGAGTCCTTTGGTTCGGTTTGATGTTATGTGCACCATCCTCTAGTGGGTTACGCGAGGAGATTATGATCGAGGGTCACAGTTCTGCATATTCTATTCACCTAGGGTATATTAAGATGTACCGAGACTATCGAGATTCTTATTGGTGGTTAGGGATAAAGAAGGACATAGCCAAGTTTGTTAGTCGATATTTGACCTATCAGCAGATTAAGTTTGGGCACCAGCATCCTTCTAGATTGTTACAACAGATGCCTCTTCCAAAGTGGAAGTGGGATCATATCACGATGGATTTTGTAGTGGGATTAACAAAGACATTATCTGGATATGATTCCATTTGGGTCATCGTGGATCGATTGACCAAGTCTGCACACGTTCTTCCTATTAAGACGACTTATGGAGCGGCAAGACTGGCGAAGTTGTACATTGAGAGGATTGTATGTTTGCACGGTGTGCCAATCTCTATAGCGTGTGACAGAGGACCTCAGTTTACTTCACATTTTTTGCGTAAACTTCAGGACGAATTGGGTACTCAATTGGACATTAGCACTCCTTTCCATCCGCAGATAGATGGTTAGTCTGAGCGTACGATTTAGACTTTGGAGGATATGTTGAGAGCATGCGCTGTGGATTTTATTGGGAGTTGGGATTCCCATTTCCATTGGTAGAGTTTTCTTATAGCAACTCGTACCACTCGAGCATTGAGATGGCGTCTTATGAGTCTTTATACGATAGGAAGTGTAGATATCTTCTGTGTTGGGCCGAAGCTGGTAAGAGAGAGCCATTGGGGTCAGATCTTATTTTGGAGACCACTGAGAAGGTCAGACTGATTCAACAACAGATTTGGATTGCTCACAACCATCAAAAGAGTTATGCTTAACCGAAGCGTAAACATTTGAAATTTGAGGTAGGAGACCATGTATTCTTGAAAGTATCACCTATGAAAGGTGTTGTGAGATTTGGGAAGAAGAGCAAGTTGAGCTTGAGATTCGTTGGTCCTTTTGAGATTATTGGCCAAGTTGGGGGTCGTTGCTTATGAGTTGGCGTTACCGCCTCAGTTTTCTTCTGTTCACCTAGTGTTTAATATTTCACTTATAAGGAAGTATGTCTCTGATCCATCCCATGTTCTGGCACCACAGTCTATCGAGGTTCGACCTAGTTTGTCTTATGATGAGGTTCCTGTGAGGATTAGTAACTGGCAGGTCAAAAAACTTTGGAACAAAAAGATTGTTTCAGTAAAAGTGATTTAGAGGCATCACTCTGGTAAGGAGGCCACTTGGGAGGCCGAGGATGAGATGCGGCATAGATATCCATACCTATTCAACTCTGCTGATTCATAAATCGGTGTATTTCATTTTTTTTTGCATTGTCTTTATTTTTGCATTTCCTATGTTTTTGCATTACATTTTCGCATGTTTGCGAGCTTTGCTTAGGTTTGGTAGAGCTTTAGTAGGATCTTGGTTGCTTTCGGCAAACCGTATTTTGGAGGTTTAGGTTTGATCTTAGTTTTACCCTATTTGTCTGGAAATTCGAGGACAAATTTCTTTTGAGAAGGGAAGTACGTAATATCCAGTATTTTTGGAAATCAATTTTGTTTATTTTCTAAGTATTTTTGAATTAATTTTGGTTATTTTCTAATTAATTTAGAAAATAATTATTCATGTTGGAAAATTAGAAATTTAGTTTTAAATGTTAATTGGGTGATTAATGAAGTTTTGAAGTGATTAGAGTTGATTAATTAAGTTGAAATTGGTGAAAAAACAAAATCGGATTACAAAGGAAGAAACAGTGACCGGTCATTTGGGGTGTGAAGAATGCTACATGTCGTTTGGACTTTGAGGAGGCTGTGGTTCACATGTTGAATATGTCGCTTGTGTTCACTGTGCAACAAAGCAAACAAAAACGACGCGTCATCCCTGGCGTCCGTAGCGCACGAGTGTCGTCTAAGGCTTCTGCGCAGCACTTCCATCCTGAACGACATCATTTCCTCTATTCCCTTTCAAATCACACCGCCCAAACCGCCCATTTTTTGTGTTTTTCTCTAGATTTTGAAACCCGATTCCATCGCCCATATAAGCTCTTTTTTTTTTATTTTTTTTCATCATTTCAACACTCCAGAATACGCTTTTCAGTTCTGTCTTCAGTTTGTTTTGCCTCTCCTCCGTTTTCTTCATCAAAACAAGGTAAGAACATGGCTGCCTCTTCAGTTCATTTCTTCCTTTCTGTTGTCTATATTTAGCTTTTGTTTTGAATGATTTTGTTTCGTGGCTGTGGCTTCGGTTTGAGGACCATTTTAGTGTATATTTAAGCTTGTGTTTAGTTGGTTTGGATGGATTAACTTGTCCAAAGATGAGAGTAAATGGTTGGGTTGATTTGTTAATTTTTTTTGGTTGGTTTTGCCGAATGTGTAGGACTTTTGTGGCTGGTTTTGAATTTCTGGAAATAGTGGGATTGATTTTTATGTTCCTAGATTGTTGGAAGACAAAAGGATGGTTTTTTTATTGGATAGAAATGAGTATTTACAAGTGTAGTTAGTTGAGGGACCATTTGGTGTGTTTTGTAGGTAAAAAGTACCAAACCTGAAATGTCCATAATTCTGGAAATTTATTTAGGGATTGAACTTCATATTTTAGAAGTTGGGCCAAATTTATAATTTTGAAAAGTAGAAGTCTATATTTCTAATTTTAGGAAAGTTTGATTAGATTTGAAATTTTTGAGAAATTAAACCTAATTTTGTAATTTTAGAAAAGTTGAGGATTTAAAAATAAATTTTAAATACCTTCAGGACCAAATAATAAATCCTAAATATTTTAGGTACTAAGTTATAATTTGCCATGTCTCAGGGACTAAAACATGATTTTACATTGGTCGGGGACCAAACTGTAATTTTACATAGATTTTGGATTAAAAATGATAGAATATCATTCAAAACATATTTTTGGGGATCTTTTGAGGGCCCGAGTTTGCATTGCATAGCATTTGGTACATCCACAATACCACATTTCGATTTGTCTATGATATATCTATTTGATATATATTTCTTATTCATGTCAGCGAAGAGTGGGGCTTGACTGATGTGTTCGTTTGGATTTTCAGGTGAGTGAATAGCAGCTTCAAACACATAGATTGTGTCTCGAAACTACTATTATTTTTGTTATGCTGAACATACTATTTTGAATATAGACTAATCTGATGATTGACTAATGAATAAACTGGTTATGTGTTTAATAATCAGTATTGTGTTTTGAAACTGATATATATATATATATATATATATATATGTATTATATATCTCCGTACGAATTTTGATACTAAGCGCATGCTATGATTTAATACTATGTAATAGTATAATATGATTTGGTTTTCTAATATGGGGCACCCATGCTACAGGTAGTAGTAGCCTTTGGTATACCAATGATTTGAGAAATTCGAGCTACCAGGGATGCTGGTAGCCATGTGTTCTGACCCAACACATAATGTGTTAGTGATTAATGGAGGAGTCCACATCACATATGTTATAGTGTCAGATGCACACATTTGATATGGTCCCATATTTACGATATATGTTTTGACTCTGAAAATGTATTCGATATGTTTTTCGTACATGTTGTTTGCTTTGTTTGTGAACGTTTTGGAAAATGATTTTCGAAGCTACTATGTAGTAACGTGTGTGTATATATATATATATATTTGTCTACTTATATTGTTTGTGGCAGTTTTGAATTGTTTTCAAAACAGTATTTGTGAGACATGTATGGGGCCGTCTGGAGTGTTATTCCTCATTGGGCCCTAACCCCCTTTATTTTTCTGTCTATGTTGATTATTATATCTCAGGTTCATAGATTTTTACTTCGACAACCGTTCCGCATTTTTGATTACTAGTGAGGCGTCTATTGGTTAGTGATGCCCTTTTTGTCAGGGCTCTTCTTGTTTATTGTTAGAGCTCTGCACCGATATGTTGTTGGTTTACGGCATTGCTACTTTGGCTTTTGATATGTTTACACTGATGTTATTTTGACATATCTATTTAGATATATGTATATTTGATTTCGTATAAAATTATTTTATATCTCGTTTATTTTTTATAATTAAATGTTTTAATAAACATTTTGATAATTAAATAATTCGGGTAGTATGTTCTGATTATTGAAGGCTTGTATGAGACGGACCGGGCTTCCACAAACGGTTCGCCTCGTACTCCTATTTCGGCCCGATTTTGGGTCGTGACATCTTCAAAGTGCTCAACAACGCAACTTTCTCATCTATTTCACCCTCTCTATCACTCAAATCTCTCTCAAACGGTCTGAAACTCATCCACATTGTTCATCCAACGTTCCTAACCAATTTCTGAGGTAAGATTACATCTCCTTTTTTATTATTAACTTATTTTTATGCTTTGATTCATGGATTTTGTTTTTGGCCGAATTCTTATAGGATTCGTGATTTCTAATGATTTTGAGTTAAAGGATGCTAAGGATTGTTAGATTAGGTTTCCTTGAGGTTAAATGAACATGATTTGATCTTTGAATCGAATGATTTGATGAGTTTTAGAATTTCTTAGGGTTAGATTCGGGTTTGATCAATTTTGGACAAATCTGTTGTTATTTTGGTGAAATTGTGGTTGGATTCATGTTTAGGAGGTTGATTATAGTCAATGTAGGTGTTTGGTTAGATCATGTATCGATTGACAAGTAATTTTATTATTTTCGAGAAAATAACTTTATGTTTAGTTAGTTTTGTAACTTCTGAAGAAGTTTAAGCTAGGTTTGTAATTTCTGAAATTGGAGGTAAAGATTTGTAATTTTGAGAAAGTTGAAGTTTAGATTTGTAATTTTGGAAAAGTTGGTGACTGACTTGTAATTTTGCAAACTAAGGATGTTTTGAAATTTTTGAGAGTTTGACGGCTAAACTAAGGATTCTGATTACTCTGAGGACTGTTTGGTAATTTGAGGAAATTTCGGGAACTAAACTGTAATTTACCAAGTCTCAGGGACTAAACGATAATTTTACAAAAGTTGAAGGACCCAACTGGAATTTCACGTAGATTCTGATTTTCTTGGTTTCAAAGTTAGATCTTCGACTAAAATGGAATTTTTATGATCAATCGAGTGTCTGCATTTGCATTGCATCTCATGCATTTGATACCGCCACATAGTGGTGTTGCAGGTTCCAGAACCGGTGGTTCCGGTTTGTCAAATGTGAGAACTGAAATCAAACCGTGGTTCTCACGGTTTGGTCCGGTTTCGGTTCGATTTTGACCGGTTTTGATCAGTTTAACCGTTTGTTCGGTTCCTGTTTGGTTTTCTTTTTTAAAAAAAAAA
>CAODLS011482507.1:0-13912 GCA_948243855.1 Flueggea neowawraea | reverse complement strand
GAGCTAATGATCTTGACGCCAAATCCTCGCATACTTGTTCATTGAAAATGCAAGATTTGATATTTGACCAGTTGTTGTCACGAACTTTTTCTCTGAACCACATTGGTGTAGCAAATATTTTTCGACTCTCAAATCTATCGGCTCCAACTAAAGCTAGTCCCATCACAAACATCACTATTAACGGTACCATAACTACGAAAAAAGACGGCACTGGAAATTTTGATCTCAACATTACAGCAGTGTTGCTAATAAAAAAAACAAAGATCATACCAATTGCAATTCCGATTTGGAAACTTGGTAACTTTAAGAGGTTCTCACAGTCATAGTCTTTCATGTACAACAACCACACAACTGACGCAAGAACGGGAAGAGATAGAATGAAAGTGAATATTGACAAGAGACCCGCAAAGTTTTTTCCTTGAAAAAATTTCTCATGCATGCCTTTTTTTTCGACTTCGGTTTTGCAAGTTTCTTCTGTTGTTTGTGCTGCTACAGCTTCAGTTGGGTTTGGATTGGTGTTTTCTGCCATGGTAAAGTTGAACAAGATTAGTGATGTTTAAGAGGATAAATGAAGCAGTTACTCATTTCTTATTTCACATTCATTTTTAAGTTACAAATAACTAACTCTCGTTTCTCACATTTTTTTAAATCATGTTTTTACCAAGTCGTGTTTTTGGATTTGATGGTAAGTTGAGAAAAAATAGATAGTCAATAGTAAGAGAGTCAATAGTTTATTTATTCATTAGCAGAATTATAGGAGTATTAGTTTGGATCTTTCTTTTGAATTGAGTATTAGTTTAGTTTTAGGAAACACATGTGTTCATCTAACAGCAACCTTGGTATTCCATTTTATGAGTCAACAATCTATTTTTAAATAAATATTTTACTTTCTTATTTTTCACTTAAAAAAATTGATTATAATAGTAAATCAATGACAATATATAACAACTATTTTTGGACCATGACTAATCCATTAGACCACAATTATCAACCAATCATCAGAATATCATCACCCGATCAAATCGATGTTACTTCTAAAACATTATATTACAATTATACATCTGTGGTTGTTGTATCTTGTTTGGACGGATTGTCAGCTTGACAATCTGGTTCTACAAATACACATTCTATTTTTAAATAAATATTTTATATTCTTATTTTTCACTTCCAAAATAAAAAAAAGAATGTAATAGTAAATAAATTACAACAAAAACTATTTTTATATCATAATTAGACCATTAGACCATAAATATCAAGTAATCATCAAAACACCATCGCCCATCAAATCAATATCACTTCTAATTTGTTGTACTGCAATTTTATATTTGTGGTTAGTTGATATTGTTTGGACTGGATTGTCAATGGAGGATCTTGTTTGGACTGGATTGCCATGATAGAGTTATAGAAGATTAGTGATATGAATGGATAAATGTAGTAATTCACTTATTTATTAAGTTAGAGACAACTAAACCTCATTTTCCGCATTTTTCTATCATGTGTTTATCAAGTCATGTTTCCAGATTTAATTGTTAAGTTGATAAACAACAGATAGTCAATAATAAAAGAGCCAAATGTTTATTTGTTTATTGGCGAATTGTAGGAGTATTAGTTTGGTTCTTATTTTGAGAAACACAGGTATCCATATATTGTAACAACAATGTTGACATTCAATTTTATGAGTCAGTATTCCGTTTTGAATAAATATTTTATCTTCTTATTTTTCACTTCCAAAAAAAATTGAGATGTTATAGTAAATCAATTATAATAACGATTATTTTTAGGCCATATCTGGACCATTAGAATAAGGAGTGAGCAAGAATTGAACCAAAATGAATTTTCGACTGAACCTAATAGTGATTTAGTTCGGTTTTCCTTATGAAATTCAATTTGGTTCAGTTTTAGTTTTCTAACAAAATCGGTTAATTAAATAACCCCTTCTATTATTGGAGAATTATAGGATAGTGTTCTGCAGGCATGAGATGTTCCGGAGGAGGCGTTGTTTGCAAACTATTTTCTAGTAGGGCTAGGATAGTGTTTTGCAGGCATGGATGCTGCAAGAGGCCCGGTTTGGATTGTAAAATATAGACCTGTGTTATCAACGACATCAAAAGCTATTAGAGTGTCATAATGTCAGCATCATTTAAATGTTTTGATTTGTACCTATGTATGTTCATATGTTTTAAGCAATTTTAGTTTTCTTATTTAGCTCCTTGGTCTATCATCAATGGAGATAAATTCCTTCCATACTGCTATCAGTTTTTGAATTAGTCTCATCTATCTATTTGATCAAGATTTTAATGAAGAATTCATCTCAACATACCTATAGGCAAACTTGTGGACCATTGTCATTTAGTTTTAGGAGATTCTAGCGAAAAAAAATCTCTGAAACTGTCCACCTATTGATGCTTTTAGCACCATATGAAATCGTCAAAGAAGATTGCTAGATGATCTATTTAATTTTGGAGATTTCTGCAAAAGTTTCTTTGAAACACTTGGCTTATTGCTACTCTTAGTAGACATGGCCACAGTTCACGAACCGGCGGTTCAGGTTCAACCAGGGGTTGAACCTTTGAACCTGAACCGGACCGTGGTTCCACAGTTTGGGGGGTCCTGGATCGATTTCAGTCCGCTTTTGGGTTTGGCGGTTTGGTTTGGTCCGATTCAGTCAGCGATTCCGGTTCTGGTTTGGTCCGGTTTAAACCAATTTTTTTAAATATTATTAAAACCGCTGGTTTAGAAATGTTGAACATTTGATTTTGGTTAAAATCGTTGATTTAAGAGAGTTAAAACTACTAGTTTAAGAGAATAACAGTTGGTTTAGACAGGTTGAATCGCTGGTTTGGTTAAAACTGTTGACTTAAGGGTTGAACCGCCGGTCGGTTTTCACTACCCTGAACTGGAACCAGCTTGTGAATTGTCGATGTTTACTATGCGGTTCACACTTCCCAGTCGATTTCGATTCTGGTTTTGACCGGTCAGATTCCCGTCTGATTTGATGGTTCCGGTTCACTTTGTCCATGTCTAACTTTTAGTACCATATTATCAGACAAGTATACATCCAATGCCTTTTTGGCATAAATTTTTTCTTATTTTTCCTCCTCTCTTAAGTTCTCATAAATGTAAGAGAGTTAAATTTTTTTAAATGCATAAATTATTGAAAAATAAAAGTTTGGTTAAATAGTTGAATATAAACGTCGTCATCCTCAAAGCTATTCTCTACAGGATTCCACTTTTAGTTTGCTAAAGAAATTATTCAGAAATCTTTCATTTCCTTTCTAAAGGAATCTCCTATCGGTTTAACAAATAAACAGTACATTTAGTTCGAGTTACCTACCTTGATTCCAGCTGAAGCTCGGTCCAACCAGCAGCGGAAGACATCAAGGTCAGGATCGGATTCGATGTTGCTGTCGCGAGCAAACCACGGTCGAGTTATCGACAGGATTACTCGTGTGTTTCACAGCCTAAATGCCACATAGGATCAGATTAGGATGGAAGAGAACACTTTGCTCTTTGATCTTTTCATAAAGAGCATGAAAGTGAGAGAGGGAGATAACGTGTGTATGTGTTGGAGTTAATGGAAGAAGAGAAAAATCTCTTCTTTATATAAGCCCTTAAATGGGCATTGGGCCCATCTCGGGCCCATCTCATTTTCAACTCAATTGGACTTACCAATTGATCTCGGTTCATGTCCCGATTCACACATTGACCAACCGAGTTCAGTTCACTTGTCATGGGTGAACCTCTTTTTTCAACATCTCCCACTCACACATGAATGTATGATACATCATCATGCAACACGGTTAGCACTCATATAACCATGCTTGATCCTTTTGTCATACATGCAAATAGACCGCGCGACCAGCATACGATGAGAGCATAATTGCTATACATCTGTAAGGGATATATAATAGCTCATAGCTCAATCCTTCCAGAAGGCGTCTCTTGCAGAATAACTTCATTCTACCAAAGTGTATGCAACATCAGCATAAACTACTAGAACGTATGCCTTCTCCTAGTTCGTAACCACACAATCGCTGCTTTCAAACTTCTCGATCTCACGAAAGCTTTACTCATATTTCACACATCATGCGACATACTACATGAGAGCGCGCTAAGCAAACTTTTGATACTAGTGTGAATGCATCTAGAAACGAACTTTCCCTCTTACACCAGACAATCCATATAGCCAAGTTACTTGCCCAGCTTGCCACGCTTGGTTGAATCAATCATGGCCATTAACGATAACCTAAAGTAGCCGAATTTAATTACTCGTTTTGAATGTGTTAAGGGTTCTAAGGTAGGTATTATCGAGAACCACATGTTCACGGTAGGGCCTCACACTAGGAAAGTAAGATCGTTTTTTTAATATTTTCCATCCTCATGGTCGTGTATATAGCACACATGGTATGATCATGTGTTGTGGTGTTCTTTCCTTCTCTTAGAGGAGCACATGTTTATACAACATTCTTAACACCACACAGAAGCTTCGGTTATGATGCATTTCACCATCTAACCTTGATCCACACTTCAACAGGATTACTTCTGGCTTTAAGACAAAATGTGATAAAAGTCTCTCAATTTTAGCATTTGATCATTTAATGATAGACACAGGAATTTATCCTATGGCGTATGCCTATTTTCATACGCATTTTTCTTGCCTGTTTACAATGGACTCACCACTATAAAATGCAAGACAACCTCTTGATTATGAACGTGCTCTAGATCACTTTCTACGTTTAAAATTGGCCTCATATTAGTTATTTCCCCAACAAACTGGGAAAACTAAGGTAAACACCCGTGTGAGTGGGTAACTTCTTTGTCCAACATGCTTTCACACTCAACGATACTACAAATGTCAACTCTCAACATTTGTACTCGTGCATTGCCCACAATAATATTATTAAAGATCATGTTTTAGGGGATTACACACTTCGTGTGCCATGTGGGTCTTAAGGAACTTATTCCTTATAGGCTTTTACTAACGGATCTTACAATCACGTCTCGCATGAACTTATATTCTAAGTTCACTTCTCTTTGTAAAACTTGTACTCAAATTTACTTGTCCTTGTGCAACCAAGCCCTTTACAAAATGATACTTAGTCTCAATTTGCTTAGATATATATTAGATCTTTTCGATCCTTAAGCAATCATGTTATTTTACTGCAGCTAATGAAGTTTTGGTCTCAACTTCTTTTATCACACGCTTATATGTGTTCCTTGCATTAATGCAAAATGACAATTCTGCCAACTAAGAACACATAACTAGACATTGACATCCCTCTCGTCCATATCACTTATCCAACTAGCTGTTGTGTCTCATTTTATCGCAAGTCTTTACGATAACACAATGCCTCTAAAGTATCCAAATATCTTATTCATTACTTTCCAACATCCTCCTTATGTGTTGGATCAATATTTTCTAGCTAACTTGAATGCATAACAAACTCTAGCCATTGTATATACCTAGGCATTTAATATAAGACATGGTCTTGTAATGAACATATGTACCCTATATCACAAAAAACATTCACATGACATTTGTGTGAAGAACATTACTTACGCATTCTTCCTTCCACAAATTTATGGACATATGTACTTACTAAGAAACTTTTTCTTAGTCACGGGATATCTATGAGTTATGCATTTCTGCATCTTGAAGCGTTCAAGTACTTTATTGATCCATCTCACTTAAAGAGGTACAACAATCCACTTGAACGATCTCTTGGAGTTTGTCTCAAAGGTCAACCCATATTATCAATCTCACAGTTAGATCTCGACCAATTTTTGGTGTCATTCAAATATGCTAAATCATTTCTAGCTACAAGTGTGATGTTCACACAAGGTAAGAATGACAAGATTTACCTTAAAATACATGGTATTATCATAACAGATATGACTATACCATCCTCACAAAGCTTGTCTAAGGTCTTACTTTGGACAATGAGACCATTAGGCTAAACCATATAGGTTTCTTCCCCAAATTCTCTATTAAGAAAATGAGTCTCTACTTACAATTGATGTAGGTTGAGGTATATACTAGCCTAAATGTAATACCCTGCCCGTTTCAACTAGATATCTCTATAGCATTTCGATCAAGCTCGATTGATCTTTGGATGTTCAAGATGATAATGGGGGTGTTTGAAGATGTTTTGGAGCGTTAAGTCTTTATATGTTGCTGGAATTCATTTGGATTGAATGGAAGAAAGGAACAAATGATGTTGGTGAAAATCATCCATAAAACGCGCGCGTGATGGATAAAACAAGAGTTTCTTTGGTCAGCCCTGCTACGTGTCTTTTGGCATGCTATAGTTCGCGAAGAAAAGATGTAGTCTGGTGCGACACGTACGTCTCAGGGGAAGAAATGCATGTCTCATTGAAACACGCGTCTCGAAGGAGACACACGCGTCTAATCCTCTGCAAAATCGTTTTAAAAGCCCCAAACCCGATTCCTTTCAGCCTCTCTTCCCATTTTTTACTCAAATCAGCTTCAAACTCGTTCCAATCTCTCTTCCATTGCTCCTCTTAGATTAAGGTTGGAAGAACCTAGATTAGGCTCAGTTTTAAAGGATTTAATGAGTTTTTGTGTTGGTTAGGATTTTGGCCGAGTTTGTGAGATGTTGTGATGATTTCGAGTTATTTTGGTAAGATTGTTGATTGATTCATGTTTAGGGACATGATTTGAGTCAATGTGAGTGGATTAGAATGTCGGGTTTTGATCGATTCGATATTTGGGACGTTTTGGTGTAGTTTTCTGCTGAAAGGACTAAAAACATAATTTTACATAATTTTGAATTATTTGAGGATCAAATATGATATTTGGCATGTTGGGACTAATTTGTAATTTTTGAGAGTTAAAGGACTACTTTGGAAATTCTTACTATTTGGAGGACTATTTGGTAATTTAAGACTACTTGGAGAACTAATTTGTAAATTTTGAAAGTTTGGGGACTAAAATGTAATTTTACATCAGTCAGGGACTAAACTATAATTTTACGTAGATTTTGATTTTCGAGACGAGAGTGATGGATTTTAAGTTTTCGTGGGTTGGGACAAACATTTGCATAGCATGCATATTTTGTAATGCCATAGTTACCGTGTCTGATGTTTTTACAATGAATTATGTATTCAGCTCGATTTTACTTCTAAGGTGACTTGCCATTCCCCGGTGGCCAGTGATTAGACTATTTGCTCGGCGTCCAAGTGAGTGGATGACAGCTTTAGACGCATAAACTGTGTCTTCTAAATTATATGTTTTTGATGTGTCTAGAATTGACATGTAAATTGGAATAATTAAAGGATAAGAAATCCAAAAATCTGACTCATGTGAAAACCTTGGTTGTGGAAACCTTGATGGTTTTAGAAATAAATATTATGTTTTAATATTTATTACGATTTCGATAATAACCGTTTGATATGGATTTCGTAGTATGCTTTGTAGAAAATGTTCTTTTTAGATTTAAGAATATTTTTTGAAATAAATGTTTTTGTCCTGAAACAAGTGAAGTTTTTGTACTAAGTATTTGCTTTTGGAACCAAATGGAATTTGGTGATAAATATTTTGTCGGAATGTTTGGTATGATTTGGTGAATAAATTGTTTGTTCAATATGTTGCCTATTTGGATATTTTGAATTTGAATATTTTAAATATGTATTTCAAAATGTTTTTTAAAACATTTTGATTTGGGACATCCAACTATAGAGTAGCATAATTTTGATACACTGATGATGTATCATCTGTCTAAGTGGCTATACTCTTTACCTAAGTAGTTTATACTTACCTTAGTGGTTATACCATGGTGCCTTAGTGGCTACATCCAGTGCCTAAGTGGCCAAACCATGCCTGAGTGGCTATTACCGAGTCTGGTTGACTCTACATATATGATCATTGATCCCGTTAAACTTTTGGTATTCCTCTCTAAAATATTTTGGAAAATAAACATGATTTTTTTGGAAAATATTTTGAAAGGAAAATATTTTGACTCATTTGGATTTTGGAAATTAAATATTTTTATTTAATTTATTGATTTAGTCGATTCGGGTGACTGCTTGTTGTCTGCCTTGTCTACGAAGGATTTCGAAATGAGCTTTTAGAAATATTATTATTCTATATAGTGTGTATACATATATACACTTATATGCATATGATGTTTTCGAACTATTTTCAAAACGGCCTCACAATGATATGTATACACACTATATGTTTTCGAACTAACTGGGTTCTTACTCCCTTCTTTTTCCTTGTTTATTTTTACTTCATCTTTCAGGTATTCTTGATAGCGGTCGTTCAATCTTCCGTCAGTGAGGTGTGCTTGTCAGCAGTGAGTGCCCTATTGTTCGTGTTGAGTATTCTATTATGTTAGTTGCTCCATACTAGGTAGTGAGTTATGACTTTGTATATGATAAATATTCTTTAATGGTTTTATTTAAATTACTTATTTAGTATTTGGTATTATAACTATGTTGATATTTAGAATATTATTTTTCTAAAACTTAATATCTGTATAACGTTTTAATATGATTAATAAGCCGGATAATAATATGAATTTGGGTAGTTGTCTGATCTTTGAGGCTTGTGGGAGATGGACTAGACTTCCACAGACAGTTTGCATCATACGTCGATGGTGGTCCGATCTTGGGTCGTGGCACTAAATGCCAAAGTCTATTTAATGAAGGTAAACCTTTCAACAAGTTGGACTTTCCCATCTTGTTGAATAAATCCCCTTTGGCGGTTATCGATGACTTACTCGTCTCATCGCTTATGTAATCACTTATCTCCAATAGGTACTCACCCTTTGGGTAGATTAACCAGGTCTCAAACATGGTTCAGTCTCAAATTCCATTTGCACTTCTATTGCTTAATCCATACAACTTTTCACTAGGATGAGTGAACCTTTGACATACTCGTAGGTTCGTTCTCCACTTGTGGGATTACTGAAAGGATCATGTTCGATTCATTTATCGAAAAAATATCATTGTGAGAATTTTACCACAAATATCACGATCGATTCATTTATCGAAAAAATTTCGTCACAAGACATTATCCCTTTTAGTTTTATGCATTAAAAAAAAGCTCCAACTGGGTTTAAGCTCCATGTAGGAACTCCCACTAGGATCAAATTCCCTACTCCCACTGAAAAATAGGAATCTTTCTCCCACTAAAGTCAGGATCGGGAATATTCTCACATGCTTGAGGTAGATGAGATAAAAGTTGAATTGTTCCAATACTTAGTCGATGCATCCCTTTTGAAGAAAGAAAGAACAATCGTAAGGATCAATGGATCGATCTCTTGAAATTTTTAAAACCTTGAATCGTTTTAAGACTTAGCGATGCATCCCTTTCAAAGAAAGAGATAACAATTGTTTGGTTTAGATCGACATCTTAAGATTTTAAAAACGAAAGATGTAATCTACATTACCCAACTTTCTTCCTCACTCCTCATTCACACTCTTCTCAAGAATTATCCCACTAGGATGGAGTGATCCTGAGGGACTAAGTTCCTAAATCTCAAAGAAAGTGAAATCTTTCCACTTTATCCCAGTTAAGAAATCTATTCCTTTACAATGTCACTCCTTATAACTCGTTACTATGCCATTCACATTATCTCACGAAGAATGTGTCATTTTGACACAGTAAAGTGTCTAATTCCTTTCGCCTCTTGATTGTTTCAACCAAGGTATTGTGGGTGTTGACAATACATTTCTTAGTTTCAAGTGGTTTAGGTCTCGACCAATCCACAAACCATGAGATATATAAGTAATAGACTTAGATGACATATGAATTTTGAGCATTGTGGCCTTTGTCATCTTAGTTCTTACCATGTTAATGAAAAAATTATGTTTCATTCTTTTTCATCAAACAAAGCTTTGATCTCATCTTGTGGGCGTTAACGACCTTAGTAGATCCACAAAAATTTATTTGATTCTTATCTTGACTTACAAGAAGTAAGAACTAACTTGGCTAGTTTTTACTTATAAGAAATCAAATAGATATAACCGTACATTTCACAGTCATATAAAAATGAGTGATGAAGTAGTGGGCCCTAGCGTAGCCCTTTTATTCTTTTCGACGTCAAACATCAAAAGTGGATTAATAGCAACAAAATTCAGCTCGAAGTGCCTTTTAAAATGGTTTTCTCTCTAGTTTTCTCCTCTATGTAATGCTCGCAATTAGACAATCTGAACTTACACAAATTTCTAATACTCCCACTTGAGCTAACGTATTCGATTTGGCCAATGTGGTTGACTTGCGTGCGTTAACTTCACATAATCTCTTATAATCACGTGAAGTAGCAACAGATGAAAACATGACTTTCAATAGTTAGGTTCTTTATCTTAACTAAGAAATAACTTTTAGTGCCAAAGTAGTCTCTTACTCAAAATATGGACTAACAAATATCGCTATTGTTAGAACATAAATTGAAGGGAAACTTCAATATGGCTACGACAAAATCTAATGTAAGAAAGGTTTCAACTTTTGCACAAAACTAATTTGAACATGTCAAATCCTTAAACTCCCACTTTTAAGTTATTCCTTGCATGCTCAACTTGTTCCTTCCTTTGAACTAGTTGGAACATAATGAGGTTAGTCATAACTTTATTATGAGGATCTTAAAATTTGAATTAATCATCAACTAGCGACGAAATCCAAGTAAGAAAATTGAACAAGGTAACTCTTCTCACTCTCGTGAGTTTGAGCAAAATACCCTCAAAGGTGCATCATCTCACATATAGTGCACTTTTGGTAGTTAACATTTTACTTATAAAATGTTGGCATTGTTCAAGTTCAAGGATTTTCTCAAAATCTGTCTAGTCTCTACTTCTTAAGGAATTCGGTTCTTAAACCTTTTCCCTTACCTTTGTATTGGAATTTATCCAATAGAATAAGTCATTTTTGAATTCCTCACGATCTCATGTTTGAGATAAGCATGGTTTAGGTGCAACTCGATTTTCTCCTAACTTCTAGGCAAGAAGTGGATAGCGGTTTTGGACCTTGCCCTTAATCAAATTTGTGAACAATATCACTAGCTCTCTAATCATATATAGGCATTTTGCCTTTACTAACATGATTAGGACACTCATAATAAGTATCAGGGTCATTGGTCAAAGACCATTGGCTTATTTAGTGTCACGCCAACTAACTGCTACTTAAACGCAACACACGCTCCACATTGCATCATGATACTTGCAAAAAAAAAGCCAAGTGATTCATCATCCTTTGTATTTACAAGATTATTTATATAGTTGAATTGTCTTACTTTCATGTCTATATAAATTTCAGTCAAAAAATGTATTGAGTGGTTTTCTACCCCTCTTTAAATTCGGTCATAACCAAGTTCAAAGGGACACGAGCTTTTGCTATTAGAGTACACACTAGATTTTCATAATCTAGGATTTACAATTGTTATCACTTAAGCCCAACATACGTTCTCGTATGGCTCGAAATCAGTCGATTTTACAATTAGTAAATATCACAAATACATATAACAAACAATAAAACCTCATTGAACACAAGTAATTCACAACAATACACATATATTTACTATTCAACCAAAATTAAAATAGTATAGACTCTTATTAAGCTTTTAATCAAAATGTACAGTAAGGGCACATTTACCATCTCAGTGTTAATAATTAACCATACCAAATTTAATTTTATAGACAGTAAATAATGATTGTTTGGATTCACTTTTAAAATACACTTGACTTTGGGGAATCCATATTGATCATCTCAATTATTTAATCAAACTCAATAATTGAACAATATATTCAACATACAAAAATATTACATATTAAATTAAGGCAAATCAACACAACAATAAGTGAAAAAACAATAAATGAAATCATCATTTATTGAACCAACATGCAATCCAAACAATCAGTCTCACTGTTAATATATGTACATCAACATTGGTTAGCATTAACACACAAATAATGCTTACATCCCAAAAATAATTCCAAACTCATATAGCACTAAACTTATACATACTAATTTGGATACACAATGGATCACAATCCAAATTTTCATAAGTAGTCGTACCAACTTTTCAATAATTCTATAAATCAAACGACCTTAAAGTGGATCTCCCACTTATCACAATCTCTCTTTGCGATCATGGTTTAATATTGGACATGCCAATTTTAATACGTTTTTACTTTTTAGAATTTCTAACTATCTTTCTACGATACTTAGGGAATTATGTTTCTATGAAATTCTAGTATGTACCAATAGCTTAACCAATATTGGTGATGAGAATCATAATCTCTTATGAAGTCAACGAACCTTCATCACCTATGCACACTTATGCACAATTATTTTATTCTCTTTGCAACCTTCACAATCCCAACATACTTGTTTTGGGAGTCGTGCAAATTCTCCCTTAATTTGCAATTCCTTCAATGTAACATGGTTTTACCTCATTTGCATATTTCTATTAAAAAATGCGACTGAACAATTTGAACATATGTGATATGTGTATTATATTATTTGGTTGGGGTTAGCTATTTCGGAATGAGGGAATAAGTCAAAACTAAACAGCGTCAATGCTCAAGCACGTTAATGAAAAAAGTGTTGGAAAAAGCGTTCCGCCCATGACGGGTGAACCGAACTCGGTGGATTAGGGTGTGAACCGAGACCGTGGACCGAGACCAATTGATAAGCCTAATTGAGTTGGGCTCATAAGGCCTATTGGGCCCATAATGGGCCAAATGAGCAAAGCCCATTTGGAGGCCCATTTTGATGCATATAAAAAAGAGATGGGAAAGAGAGAAGGGTGAGTGTGTGGGAAAAAGGAAGAGAAAAGAAAAAGAAAAAAAGGAAAGAAAAGAGAGGGAGGAAGAACGTTTCTTCCCTCCACCATTCTTCCTCCTTCTTTCTTCTATCTCTCTCTTTCTCTCCATCCATCTCCTTCTACCATCCTTCAGTAGCATGAAGAGGTCGATCCGTTTGGCATCTAGACTGTCAAACAGACGAGCACTCATATCGGCAATTCAACCGTGTTTTGCTCGCGAGACAAACATAGAATCGATCCTAACCTCGATGTCTTTCGCTGCTGGTTGGATTGCTCCTCCGCTGAAATCGAGGTAGGTAACTCGAACCTACTAATTTATACTGTTTATTTGTTAAGCCGGTAGTAAGATTCTTGTAGTGGTATCAGAGCAGAGAACGAATTTTGGATTATGATTCAAAATTCTTGTTGGTTTATGTCTGTAATATCTACCGTAAATTTATTGTATTCAACTTTTTGTTCAAGTCCGTCCGGAGCTGAAAACTGAAAGTTGGATTTTCAAAATTCTGATAAAAGATTTGAGATTAGCGATCTCAAAAACATTAGTTGCCAAAGTTTCGTTGTAAAATTCTATCGGGAATGACGACGTGGCGAGTTGTGATTCGTCCACACAACCCACTCATAACGAGACACTTGGCAGAGCAATAACTTCGGTCAAAGTTGACCGAGACGTGGACCACTCATCGATTGACACATGGTAGAAGCTTCTGGAAGAATTTTTTGGATTGACTCGCCACGTGGACTAATGAGAAACTGACACGTGTCACTAAAGCCATGTGTTACACAAGTCACGATGACACGTGGCATACACGTCATCCGATTTTTGGACCAATGAAATTGTGGCGCGTGTTCGGCATGACACGTGTCTCTACGCGACAACGACACGTGGCAGAATCTGCAGTCACGCATGTGCTGCGCGTGTGGTATGGATACGTGTCGGTGATTGACACTTGTCCTGACATCCAAATTTCGTAAAATGTTCAGTAGAATTAAAATTTGGATTTTTTGGAATTGTTGACATATTTTTCACAATTTTTTGAGTTCCAAAACTATTTTTTCAATTTTTTTGAATATTAAAAGTGGTTTAAAAATTGTGAAAAATATGTTTTCTGCCAAGAATTATTTTG
>CAODLS011482257.1:0-12839 GCA_948243855.1 Flueggea neowawraea | reverse complement strand
TTCAAGAAGCCTTGAAACATCATGGACATTGTTCATGTTTCTTGATCCCAATTTTTGATGGTGTATTTTGCTTACTACTTGTTGGTGGTTTGTTCTTCTTCTTTAATTTATAATTTTTTTTTAAATTTCTGATGAATCATTCTGTAGTTAAAGATTTATTATTTTTTAATTTGATCATATTTTGTTGTTGCAGGACATATTGGCATTACAGTTGATGACACTTACAAGGCATGTGAGAGATTTGAACGTCTTGGGGTGGAGTTTGTCAAAAAACCTAATGAAGGTAACATGCCTTTTTCGAATGATATAATCTGATTGGACACATTTGACATTTCAGCTTGATTCATCGCTTTTCATTCCCATTTTCATTCTATCCTGTAAATGGTCATGCCAATTTTTTCAATATCAGAATTCAAGGGCAACATGATATTAAGTGTTTAATTTTCGTTTCTGGTGCAAGAATACATCAATCATTTTTGTGCAGATAGATAAGAATCCTCTTCAGTTTATAGGTTGTATTTGCAAAGTCTGGGAGTAACTTTAGAGAAAATTGGTCAAAAGATTCTTAAATGTGGAATTTGGTCGCAGGAAAAATGAAAGGGCTAGCATTCATTAAGGATCCTGATGGCTATTGGATTGAAATCTTTGATCTCAATACTATTAGAGGTGCTACTACCCTTTCTGCTTGATGTTCTGGCGTAAGAGGTATCTTTTCTGGTCTTAATGTTGCCATTTTTGAGTCAGAATTTGCTCACTGATCAACTGTGAGTTGTTATTATCTAAGATGTTTTGCATTAATCTATGCATGCACCAAAGTTTTGTTTTGTATGAGAAAAAATTTGTTACTACTACTTTTTGAAGAGCTTGAAAATCAAATCATCACTTCTAATGCAAGGAATCTTTCTCGTAAGTACATCCATTCAAGCAAAAATTCTTCTATTTAGAACAGAATATTTATGGAATCCCTCCGAGAGGACTTGATGACATGTCATATGGTTAACCATCAACCAATCTGCACTGAGTGCTTGTTTCTTTGTGCGTTGCAGTTTGAGCTTGATCCGAAAAGGAGAGGAAAAAAAGTGAAAAAATCATGGGATTGAGGATTTAAGATTAAGGTTTCAAATGTTGGATTATGTGTGGCTTTTAAACCTGAAAAGAAGAAAAAACTACATAACAATAAGCATTTTTTATGTACTCTTCTATATCCCACTATGGCTGCATACTAGAGTTCATCAATTTTTCAATTTCACATCAATCTTAGTGTGTTATTGTGAAACTTTTGGTATCAGTCTGTGTTATAGCAATTTACTTCCACCAATGGAAGCTTTCAAAGAAGCGACCCTTTTGTACTGCACAACTGAGTTTTGGAGGTTACTAGTTTCTGTTCTCCATTCTCTCTATCTGAAGTTAACATCGGAAGTCTGACCTTAATCAGCCTCATATTTGTCAACTGATCATCGACCAATTATATTTAACACATCTTTTAATCCATTGTATTTTCAGTGGTAAGCAAATATTGCGTTGTGCTCAAGGGTTTACCGGCACTTCATATTTTCAATTGTTTTTGGCTTTGCAAATTCATCTCAAGCCTCAGAACTACACACACTTTTGTTGATGCAGGAAAAAGACGGGAATTTCCAGATTTGAAGACTTCTTACCTTCAACCATAGTTTATCACAGGCTTGTTCGGTTGGATTGAATCTTTTACTGCTCTTTCTTTGGTCGATTTATGCTCTTATCAACGTTGGATGTGTAAGAAGATTGAATACTATGTTTCAAGCTGTAGTTGGGCTTGATGTGTAGTTAAGAAAAGATTGTTATGATAAATTAGTTTACTGTGAGACTTTTGGGAAGATTGTTATGATACATTAGTTTACTGCGAGACTTTTGGGAAGACTTGTGTATCCAACAAAAATTCTTCCCTTCGTATTCATATTTATATTATGCGTTAGCTTACATGTGTATTGCGATAGATTTTAACTTAAACTTGCAGTTTCAGGTTGTAGTGTGTTCTTTTTCTTCGACAAAAGTTGATTGAGATTTGAGAAAAGAAAAAAAAAATCCAATGCCAGAAATTGGTCAATTTCCTGTTGATGAAATCACTAGCTGCAGGTGGATTCTTTGTTAGTGGTAAAGCTCATCTTGCCGAGTTTTATAGCTTCTCCGTATTCACGGCTATAATTTTCGCATATTCTGGTCTTAAACTCGAGAACTTTGGTTACGAGAATAAGAATTCGTGCCACTCTATAATCTTCAATTATTGAAATAGATCATTTGCTTCTTACAGTATAGGAAACCAGGTGTCAAACTCAAATTGAAGAAAATTCTATTTAGGTGACTTGAAGTTGCTCCAGGACCCAGTGGGTCAGTAAAACAGCTGGCTGTTTCTGCTCAAACTTAGGTGAAGTTGATAGTGAAGTAATTTTTGTGCGTTAGTGGACATTTATGGTAAGGATGGTTGGAGGGAGACACATTGTTTGAGTTTTGTCTTGTCAGTTCAGACCTTGTAGGTATGCAAGCTTAAACCACTGCGACTTTTCTCTTCCGTCCATTTCTACAAGGGAGTTGTTCGCGATCATTAGGAAGGGAAAAGAAGAATCGAAAGCCCTATTGTAATAAAATGAGCTAATCGTGCTAAAGTAGTTTCTTTTTTCTTTTTGACAAGGGTAGTTGGTACACTTATAATAGAAGCTTTTAATGAATCTATGTTTAGCCCATAAAATTAATTCCAAGAGATATTTTCCATTCTGCATATTATAGTTTTTAATAGGTTCGTCATATTCTTTACTTTTTTTACTTTGTAATTTAATAGTATATAATTTGTATTTGCTATTTAATTCTAATCTAGTAAATATAAATGTCCTAAAGTAACTTCTTATGTTCTTTTTTAAAAATAAAAACAAATGACTAGCTATCCGGGAGATTTAAATTAAATAAAGCAAGGATAAAAAGAAAAAGAACAACGAGTTTTCTTATCCCTACTTTTTTTTTTTCTGATTAAAAATCAAACTCATGATTCCTTAATATTAGAATTAACTCCAATATCAATGCATTACAAATTAATTGGTCATTTTTCCTTCTTTTAATAATACATTTTGGTGAGTTTGCAAAATATGAAGGATAAGCATATTAATATTGTTGACTTTGACATGATAAAAATGTGGAATTTGTATAACCATGCATGTGGAATATGTGTGGATCATGACTGCAAACCGTGGAGTAGCTAGTTATTTTGACTAAGTATGAGCTGGATGTACATGTATAAGAAAAAAAAATTGTTCAATGATAATATTTAACATCAAAATATAAAAAAGTAAAGTCGTAAAATTAAGTAAGCATTCGAATACATGTAATAATTATGCAACTATTTTTGGACAGTTAAGTTGAGAGACAATAGTTGATTTCGATGATTCATTATATTTTGAAAGTGTCACAAAATAGCTTCATTATCAATAGTTGCAAAAACTTCTTTTTCAATGTATACAAATGAGAGGTCATTCATCCATTTATCTCCCATTATATTTCCTAAATCATTCTCGATAATATTCTTGATAGAAAATAATCTTTCAATAGATGCAATTGCAACTAAAGAAATAACTCCAATTCAATCAAATGATATACCAAAGTAAAAACAACTTTTCCAATTTGAACCAACTTCTTTGCAAGACTTCCCAAATCTTGAATATCAAAGAACTACCCATTATTTTTTATATCACAAATATAAGTTTTAAACTGATGAGGAAGAATCATATGTTCATTCTAAGTGAAGTTTACTAGATAAAGTTCTACAAGACGAACTAATTTTTAGATATTGAAATTCTCGAATGGGTTTTTTGGGTTGAGATAATTCATATAAAGAAGTAATTCTGTATTTGTCTCCAAAAAATGATGCAATAAATCTCCATCCGATAATGATAATAATTAGTAACAAGTCCATCTTGCTTCATATGAATACGAGATTTGATGGTATCTTCCATATTAATAACATAAATGGAATTAGCCACACAAAATTTCTCCACTTTCTCCAAGAAGTTGTTTCATCCATGTTGGGTCATGTGTAATACCCCGTACTGTTTGAACGGAATACTGTAGCATTCCGTGTGGTTTCGAGTGATTTGGGATGAGGGGAACCTCAATTTTTGGAGTTGATAATCCCTTGGATGCAATCTGCATGCGTAGTACAAACTGAAGGTCATTTACGTGCGTTGAAGGAGGTTCTACTCATGTTGATCGACGTTTGAGATGGACCGTGAATGTGCCTAAGCACCGTTGGAAGGAGTTGCGTGCGTAGATCATCGTGTGGACTAGAGTTGAGAGTGAGTTCAGCACGTCTACGTTCGTAGGGAAAGCTCTACATACGTTGAGCGACGCTTGGACATGAGCCAAGAGTGAGTGGAACGTTCCACGTGTATTGCATGAGGTTGAACGTACGTTGACCTTGGATCTGAGAATGAGGAATCACCTGATCCACCATCTATGTGCGTTGTAGATGGTATAAACTACATAGAAGAGAGTACTACTTGTGTATTAAAGGTACTACACACGTAGATGTACCTTTCTGTGTGGCTTAAAGTGAAACGCTAAGTGTCGGTTCTGTGGGTCTATAAATACCCCCACCTACCGTTCTTTCGTCCACAACTCACTCCAACCACCAGATTACACTCTCATTTAATTCTCTTTATCTCCGTCCACTTCTCCTTGCTTCCACTTCGGTTTGTAAGGTAAGAATCACTCTTTAATCCATTCTTTTCCCGTTTGTTCACGATTTCAGCATCAATGGTTTTTGGGTCGGAATGGGTGATTCGTCTGATTCTTGTAGTTCTGTTGGAAGGGAGTTTGGATAACATTAGATCATGGATGTTAAGGGGTGGATTCATAAGATTTAGCTTAAGTTTTGATGAATCTTGGTGTTTGTCCGAGATGAATCTTGTGAGTTAAGGTTTCGGGATTTTGATGAATTCCTTGCTTGATCTGGAATTGTTCCTGCTATATCATGATGGGTAAGAGTTAGAAATACTTGATTCATGCTTGGTTTTGGCAGATTAGACGAGTTGTGAATATGTGTCTAGGTTTGGACGGATTTTCTGTGATTTTTGAGAAAATTGAGTTGTTTTTGATGATCTGAATATAGATTCATGTTTTTGGGGTTGAGATCTACCACATTGGGTGTTTAGATCTAGTTTTTATCGGTGAAATCGAAAGTTGGGCTATTTGTGTAATTTGCCAATGAGGGCTAGATTGGATATTTGTCATCTAGGGGTCAAAATATGATTTGGGACATTTGAGTATGGAAATGTATTTTAGGTGTCTAAGTTGCATATATATGTGCACACATTTTGGTACAGCTACAGTACTAGTGTCACATTCGTTATTGTTTATGATATTTTGTTTCAGCTTCCTGCCCTTATCAGCGGGATCAACCACCTGTCAGTGGTACTGGGTCTTAGAGCGTAGACATCCAGGTGAGTGGATGACAGCTTCAAACACATAAGTTGTGTCTCGAAACTGTATATTTTGTTTTTGATGTGTTTAATCAGATATTTGAAACTTGACTAATCTAAAGATTGGTTAATGAAACAATTTGGATTATGTGAATAAGTATTCACCTATTTGTTTTTTGGAAATTTACGTGTGTGTGTGTGTGTGTATATATATATATATTTGTTTTCCGTCTGTTTTGACTCTGAGTTGCATGCTCTGTTTTTGATACTATGGATTTTGATTATGGGATGTCTTCGCTACGAGGCACGTAGCCTTTGGTATACCAATGCATGATATAACTCAGCTATCGGGGTTGACGATAGCCATGTTGTCTGGCCAAGCACATGATTTGTTTTTGGATTAGTAGCAGAGTCCACAATCGCTATATGGTGGTAAAGTGGCACAGACCACACCACGGTTATCTTTGGTCCCATAATGGTTATACTTTGTTTTCGAATCTAATACTATCAATATTATTTTGCCAAATTGCATGTTTTTGCTTTTGGTGTGAACATTTTGAAACGTTTTCTCTAAAACTATATTATGTACATAGTGTGTATATGTATATATATTTTCTTATACCTGCATGTGGTAATTTTCAAATGGTTTTCAAAGAAGTCATTGTGAGACTGTATGAGATAATCTGGAATGTTGTCTCTCACTGGATTTGACCCTTTTTATTTCTCTATGTTGTATTGTTTCAGTGATTACAGGTTGATATCGACTCGGCACCCTTTTGACATCTTTGCGCAGTGATTAGCAAATCTCATTTTACTACATCTACTACAATAAGCCTTTCTTTTGTTTGTTTATTTAGTCCGAAAAAAGCCTACTAACTAAAAAATCCTTTCTTTTGCTTCTTCAATTTTTATTATAAATATTTTTTTGTATGATTACACAAATTGCAATGACTAAATCTCTTGCTAAATCATATCGGTAAAGTTATTCAACATTAATAATATTATATTTAAAACATAAGAGTGAACTGACCATTCCATAAAGATTATATATGCATTTGTCACATTTAGCTTATTGGTGTTTAAGTAAACTCTACTGTTAAAAGATCGCATATTTAATTCTTAGTAAAAAAAAATAAAATGACTTTTCAATAAATTTATTTGTCCACAATTATATAAATTTATTATATAAATTATATTGAAAATATTGAGTACTTTAATAAAAAAATTTTGATTGTTCTAATCTTAGATAAATCATTATGACAAATCTCAATCTTGCTTGACTAAAGTAGTAGTACATCTACTAAAAACAAATTCATTTCATAATGACAAAATTTTCAGTCACAGCAACAATTGTACAAATTGTTAATCTACACGTGCAGCCTATCCCAGTAAAGTCTTCGGAAAGTCGCCTGTAAATCGTCCTCACCTGTATTATCTAACAAATTATATTCTAACCATCAAAAATAGAAAAAAATAATAAAAAAGATTTAGCTGTCTTAGCACAAATATATACATTAATATACTATTGAGGTGTCATATAAGTCAGTGGATACCATACCTTTTGACCTTTACACTTCACTGGAAAAGACATTCCTACAAAAAGCTTTTCCCCAACTGCTTGCAAAACAACAACCAAACTTGGAAAAGAAAGACAGGAAAAAAAAGTCTTTTTAAAATAATATTTTTTCAACTCTTGCTGTGATTAAAGAAGTAATTGATTAATCAATGTTTATTTGTTAATCTCTTAAACGACTTGAATTTAAAATACTCAAAAAATTTATGATGTTGAGTATAGAATATAAGACGTTAGGAGGATTGTTTTCGTTTATGGGTCATTTCAGTATCTAAAAAGGACAACTGTACCACTCATTCTAACTTATTTTAAAAAATAAAGAAAAAGTAATTGATTATATAGCTGGCAACACTATCAATTTAGTCTTAATTATTAGATAATTCATGTGAAGAAGCAGGCTGGTTTAAGCAGTTTAATAATAATTAATTAAGGTTTATCCATATTTTAACAATTGTTAAGAAAATTAATTAATGGAGGTAGTACAGCATTGTAGAGGCCACAAGTAACAGTGAGTTTAAGCCTTTTAGGGCTGACAGAGATCTTGTGATCATGCTATTTTGGAGCTTCTTTGTAGACTACTTCCCAATGAGGATTCCCTGTCACTTTTGATGTTCCCTATTACGCTCCTCCACTCACTCCTTAATTTATCACTATCCATTAAATAATAATAATTAAAAAATAAAATTGCTGCCTGTTAGAAATTTAGTGGAAAGTGGAAACTATTGTGACATTTACAACATACACATTTGTAGTCCCATTAATTCCGGTTTGTTTTTTGTCGAAAAAAGAAGGGAGAAACGATGAAATGTTCATTGACAAGAACGAGCAAAATGACTAATGATTTTGTAGTTAATTGGCAATATAGTAGTCTCTGGCAGTTAAAAATTCGAAATTTGATTTTCGATGATAATAAATAAAATAATTTCTCAAAACAAAACAGAAAAGGAACACGCTAAAGGGTCAAATGAAGGAACCATTTAATCAAAGCACATTTTGGATCAATTGAGAATATGTAAAGCATCATAAGAGAATATTAAAAAATATTATTTTTGAATATGTAGATTTTTTTTTAGAACAATTTTTGCAATGCCATTAGTACTATGACGCTGTTTCTAGCACTAAGGGATTGTAATATTCAGTCAGAGCAAAAAAAGTGATTTATAAAAAAACAAAGGGATTGATATGAATTGTATTGATCAATAAAGGACTTTTTTTAATGATGTTAGTCTTGATGCTTTTTTTTTTTGCTTGATGCTCTCTCGTTATGGGATTAATAGACTATCATATCTCTTAATTATTATATCCTTAATGGTAGCCCAAATAATTAATAATATCAATCAATTATTTAATAAATTAAATGGAACATTATTGTTTTCTTTAAATCTCCAGTACCAAAGTTCTGTTCATTTAATAATTACCTTATTCATTTAATAATTACCCTACTCTTCAAATAATGTACACATAGAGAGAGTCATCAAAAATCTTAGACGATTACGTGTGTTTTAGCTTCTCTATCTTGTCGAAATCATGGCACTATCACCTACCAAGAAATCATTAATTATGATTATTATATGAAAAGATTCTACAATTAACTAACAATTTGTTTAAACAATAGGGAGCAATGGTTTCTGCCATAGGTTTGTTGTCAGTTTAGGAACTGTCGGTTCAGGTTTCTTGAATGAAGGAAGTTCCGATTCGATTCAATTTTGATTCCGATTTTAATCGGTTTCGGTTTTGACCGATTAAATCACCGGTTTCGGTTCCAGTTTGGTTCTCAATTTTTTTCGGTTTGTAAATTTTGTTATATTCAATAATTAATTATAGTACCAATAATACATTGTATTTCAAAGATTTTTTAATAATTTTCAAATAAATTAATTATTCTATTAATAATTACATCACATAATTTTAAACAAAATTTAAAAAAACTCATTAAATTTTATTAAATGTAATGAAATAACAAAATAACTAAATTAAACTATAGTAAAAAAGTAGAAGAAATTTGAAAAATGTAATTGCAAAAAATAAATTTAAGAAATATAAAAAATGTAATTACAATAATAAAAAATATAAATAGTTAATAAGAGTAATTTAGAGCAAAATAAATTTTTGAGAGAGAAAAAATAGTGTGAAATTGGTAGGAATATGATAGAAATATTTATAAAGTTGAAAAAAAAAAGTGGAAATGACGGTTCGAGCCGGTTCGACGGTTTTTAAAGCAATATAACCAGAATCTAAACCGTAACAGTCCGATTTTGATCGGTCGATTTCGGTTCCAGTTCGATTCTGGTTTTGACTAGTTTTGACTGATCAGATTCCAGTTCGATTTGCCGGTTCTGATTCAAAATTTACATGTCTACTTGGCCATGCCCATAACTGTTCATTTATTGGTTTAGTCCATTTACGTGTTTTTTAGTGTATTATTATTACATAGTCTATACTTGTATATATGTTCTACCCGCTCCAATAAGATATTAGCCTATGTTTTCTATTTTTACTTCTTTCTATATCAAATTTAGAGAAATGTATATGCTCAAGAATTTCCCTTTGTAGTAAACACTATTAATTTATTATTGTGCTCTAAACTATGTTCGGTGCATGATGATCGATAATAGTTTGGAAGCTTAATCCATATCTTTGTTACGGCAGGAAATATATCAACCATTTATGAGTTCCATTTTTTTTGAGAAAATCACTAAAGAAAATTTGAAGTTTATAAAGAAAATACAATGGCATAATTGAGAAGATATAAAACATTTATTTTTTAGAAATAGTGAAGGCAGAAGAAAAATGTTTTGACCAATTTCTTAACCTTGAATATGATGCTTTTTGTTAGGTTCTTTTTTTAAATTCTTTCAAAGCTGTGACTTTCAGGGAATTTAAAAATGTTTATGAGGACTTTAAGAAATAATAAGGATTATCTTTTACTTAATAACAAGTTTCTTACGGTGCTATATAAGGAAGGTAGAAATGAAGAGCAAAAGTTGCAGCAATTTTCTCATGATTAGAAAGGAAAAAAACTTGCAGAAATAGTTTTTGAAATCAGAATCCTTGATTATCAAGATTAAGTTGAACTCTTTGATTCCTTATGATGAGATCAGAGTTTTCTAGCAAGTTTCTTGAATTAAATACATGTTTATGAGGGAGATGGATTGCATAAATAAATTAATATAAGAGCTATGTTTATTAAAACTGAGATTATCATTAATCATCAGCCTTTTTTAAAGCACAAAAATCCAAAAAAAAATTATCCACAAAAGGGGGGGCGGGCCGACCGAAATCCAAAATTTGGACCATCATCCTCTTACATTAAAAAATTCATAGTGGACAACTCCCCAACCTCAGTCAGACCTAGTTCATATATTTAAGTCTTAAAGAAAAAGATTCTAGGCTTTTCAAAATCTTTGTGAAAGCTTGCTCTGTTACAATAATGAACTTCTTTGTAACATTAAATTTTAAGGGGACGACTGCCCTTTTCATGTGTTACACCACTTATTGAATCAAAACAAGAGGAAGCTCAAAAATCACTATCAAAATTGTTATTGGCTAAGTATTTATATAAATAAGTTAAATTAAAATATCCTAAATTCAGTAAATGTTTAACTTGTCGGGATACACATGTCATCAGTCCTATTGACGAAGTGAAAGAGTTAGAACTCGACAAAATTAATTAATTGTTTGTAACACTATTAGATTACCATTAAAGGTCTAGATTCAGATGCCATTTCAGGGATTACATTGGTTTTCTTCGTAAGAATATAATCAAATGAAAAAATGCTAATAAGTAAGAAAATCTACTAGATATCAATACTCGCAGATTGCTATGAGACTGTAAAAGAAAAATCTACTAGATACAAAAATTTGTAGAAAGTGATTACGTTGAACAAACATATATTACTCAAGCCAAATATCAGTTTTGTAGAAAGGCTCAACATAAAATTCCAAACTGAATTTAATATATCCTTGATCAAGCTAATTAAAAGATTACTTAATGAAGAGTGAAAAAGAGGAAATTGTTCCAAAGACTCATTTTTGCAAAAAAACAACAATGAAAAACAAAGACATTAAATATCATGTTTGGTTTATTTTTAACACTAAGATTCTGATTTTGGTGATGAATGATGATCGACATAACCTCCTTTCTTTCCTTCTGTTAAAAAGAAAACCTCCTTTCTTTCCTTTCTAGTTTTCATAAAACTAGTTTCTGATTGGGAGAGAGTTCACACTTCACAGTAATCAATGCTACAGTGACAGTAGACATCATATTCATCTATCACCTCCCGATAACAAAGCCACTAAATAAAAAATGAAGCTTTACAAATCATGTACTGTCAAAACAAGAAAAATGTTTTGATTTTTTTTCTAAATTAATTAATTTTCATTTCTCATCAGAGAAAACAAATTACACAGACCCCTATGAAGTGATGAACTCCATCAATGTCTTATCTGAAATCTCTCTCCCACCTTTCCCCATCAAATCTTCCTTGATTTTTACTTACAGCAACAACAGCAGAAGTCAGTCTCCTTACACTCGCTCACATACACTGATCACATTCCCAGAAAGAAAAAAATAATAAAAATTCAGCAGTGGTAGTAGTACATGATCTTCTCTTGCTGTGCCTTGTTTTCTTCAATGAAGAAGTAGTTATTATTGTTACAATTACTACTACTGCTGTTGCAGTTAATGTATTGCTTGACATCCTCAATCTGATGATGATGATCATAGTCCAATGTTCTTGCTGAGGTTGATGTTTCTCCAAAATACCCATTTGTCTTCTCTGTCCAAAACTTGTTCAGACCTCCACCACTGCGGCCACCATCACATCCATTGTTGTTGTCGCTGTTGCCATAGTTCCTTAGCATGAACTTGTGATTCTCTTCATAGCCATTTGAGATGTACACTAGCTGATGTAATCCCATTTCGTCTTTCTTGATCTCTCTGATCCCATGGCTCATTTGGCTACAACTTCCATCAGAATTAGAGCTACAACTTGCTTGTTGATCAGTACTTCCAAACACAAGCATGTTACTGTTACTGTTGTCCTTGACTGGATAGTATTGCATGGCCAGACCTTCTTGGGTTTGGAATATTGATGAACTTGTGTTGCTTAAAAGATTTGGTGTTGATGACAATGCTGAAATGAACTCAAAATCAGTACTGATCAAAGAGTTGTAAGAACCAAGAGTAGATTCTTTGTATAGTGATGATAGGAGTGATGAATGAGAAGGTAATAATAATGGTTGTGGAGTGGGTTGATTAAATGATGTGAATGGTAAGTGTTTTGCCGGTCTTTGAGGTTGGTGATGATTTGGTGCCATGGCTAAGAGCTTCTTCTTCAATTTTGTGTTCCAGTAGTTCTTGATATCATTGTCAGTCCTGCCTGGTAACTGAGCAGCTATTATTGACCATCTGCAGATTTTTTTGGCCCTTTAAGTTAGAACTCTATAGAGAAGAAATAAAAAAGATTAAGTCCTCACTTAACAGCTGTAAGTAGGTGTTGATGTTGGATCCAAACCTGCCAGTGCATGCATAGCAATTATCCAAAAATTGGCAGATTCTTGATTTCTTTAAGATTTTCTTTTTCACAAAGAAAAAAACCCTAAAGTTTTCTCTCTTTTTCTTCAGATGAAGTTCTTGAAAATCAATTCATGGAAACAAGTTGATTATCACAGAGGAAAATAATTTTTTTTTTAAAGAAATTACTCACTTTAATGACGGAATTCTGACTCAAAAAGACGCTAAAATGAAGAAAAATTGTGAAAAATATGTAAAATTGGAAATTAATTAAAAGTGAATAACCTGCTTCCAATGTTTGCAAAAAGAC